>QPHH01000010.1:66256-132507 GCA_003574815.1 Aspergillus spinulosporus | reverse complement strand
CTAAGTCAACAAATACCCCAGCTTACCGCTGGCTTGCAGTTGCTCCAAGTCTTCCGTAATAATTAATAGAGACTGGGTACCTGTCTCTTATACACATCTAGATGTGTATAAGAGACAGCTCCCGCTCTCCGCGTCCTTTTCGCTCTTCTATTGTGCAGATGTCCGGTTTTCTCGATTTAACTATCATAATGACATTCTTACTGACCTTTTTCTCTTATTAATTTAGGTTGTGGTCGCGCATTAAGATCTTCCCCTCCGCCTCCCTTCCCCCACAAGCACTTAAGCACATCTACGCAAAACATCCACCGAGTTTCACTTCTCTTATATCCACGTTGATATAGAATCTCGCGAACACGCGCTGTTGTTCCCTATGGAGGTGGCAGAAACCAGGGAGCCTACCACGGTTGGTGCGCCTAATGGCACCGATGAATCCGTCGTCAATGGCGATCAGAACCTGCTTTACCAGGATTCGTTACTCGATGACGGACGATCGAGCAGTCTGAGCGAAATTGATGATGTGCTAGAAAATATGCCGTCTGATTACGAGTCGCCAAAGCCAGAGAAGATAGCTACAGAGAACGATTCAGAGGCTGAAACAGAGCGCATCGACGACTCTCCGAACAACTACCGCACCAGGACAAATATCGTGCTAAGCGCAACCGGTTACGGTCCCAGTCCCAGCAAGCTAGTTCACTCGACCACTTACGACGACGTGGAGGACGACGACGATCATCCAGCAGATGAGTCTCCAAGCAAACCTCGCTCGAAAAATGACCGTACCGTTGATAACATCGAGGAAGTACAGGAACATGAAGATTCTACCTTGTCTGATAGCGCTGGGAAGAAAAGAAAACGCCCTGAGTCCGGAGATGAATTGATCTCCGACCTCGATGAGGATGACTTCCCGCCACACAAGCGCCGTGGCTCAGTTAAAAGCGACCTTAGTGACCCACCTCCAGATTTAGCCCTTACTCCAGAGCCGATTGAGGAAGAAGCACCCAAAGTGAATCCGGAGGATGCCTTGGCCGATGATATTCCTGAATCCGATCTACCTTCAGCTCCGACGAAAAGCAAGAGAACCAGAAAGGGTAAACGGAAAGGACGCAAAACTAGGGACGTTGACGATGACATCGATAGCGGCGCTGTTGAAGTGGGCGCAGAGGTTGATGATACACCTGCGGACGAGGATGCGGCGGACCGTCCAGAAGATGCCGACGATGGCGAAGCCGCCGCGAAACTAGAAGAAGAATGTAAGTTATACCGCTGCGCCTACTAAAGCACGGCTAATCGCGTTGCACGCAGCAGCTAAAAGAGCATCGGCTATGGACTCTCTGGCTGTATTGGAGCGAGAATTCGCAACTCTCCGTGATAAGTATGGCTCCACCTGTTCCACCTCGTATCGAATTCTGCCGAACATCGTGCTAACAAGATTATTCTTTCAGGATTTACGACGAAAGAATATCTAAGTTGAACCGTGAACTGGATATGCTCAAAGGTCCCAACCCAACACATCCCGAGCTTCTGCGCCAACTTGAGTGTATCAAAGGGTATCGTGACGCTAAGATCAAGTACGAACACACTTTGTTCCAGTATCGCCTCAAGTCCTTGCTCAACAAGAGCCAAGCCGAACGCGCCCAGGCACATAGCACGTACTTTCAAAAGGCCCGCGACATCCGTGAACATCACTCGAGTGCTATTAGCAAGCAATTCTACTCGATCCAGCATGACCGGTTCAAGACGGACGATGTGAGCCCTCAACACTACATTCCATTCCCGACACGCCGTTCCCAACAGATCGCGCATCAAACTGCATACAATCAAGAGGTGTCCGTATTGGCGGGAGTTGCGAAATATGTTGGTTTTCCAGCTGCCCCATCGCTATCATCTGCGCGGCCAGCGGAGCTTGAAGAGGACTTGGAAAAGATGGGCGTAAGTTTTAACTTATTAATTCTAAGACTTTTATGAAAGCTGGCAAACTAATCCCAACTATTAACGCAGATATCCTTTGAAACGAAAGCTCCTGCGCCTCATCATCAGCCAACAATACCCCGAGCCACCATATCAGGTATATCATCAAATGTTCACCCCACATCCGCCGAGGAAGCCTTCCTTGAACAGACGCCTTGGGCAAACCCACAGCATCCTTATCATCAACATCAGAGTCTGTCCCATAGACCGCAGAATCGGATTATGGACAATTCCCGCGCGCCTGCGTTCGCTACGCCAGCAGGTCAGATGCGCGTGGTGGACATCAACGCTCCGAATGGATCTGCCTCAACAATCGCGGAGAATTCGTCTGCCAACAATACACCTTACGGCTTGGAGCAAGACAATCCCACGGCGGCTACCAAGTCGTATCCTGATTACGATGCGAGGCTCCGGGCTCTCAGTTCTTCGCCCACAGATGTTCGAAAACCTCACCCAGCTATGTATACCTCCCTCGATCACCGACCACCTCAAGGTATCCCGCGAAATCCTGGATACTCATCCCCTCCTTCTCGACTCGTCTTTGGATCCGCGCCGAAACGAGATACATCACCGTCCATATCAACCAAGCCTGTAAACTCCCTACATCAACCGGCAGCAATGCTAGGAAGCACGAATCAAAATCAGATGGCTGCTCGATAGACTATTGCTCATTTTACGACGAACCCATTGGCATACTGTCGGCATGTATCATGCTCCTATTACTGTACAGGGCCTGGCTTAAGGTGTTTGCTTAGATTGCGTTTTGCCCTCTGTATTTATGTGGGGATTTAACATGTATGAAATGGAAACACAAGGGGCGAATTAAGTCAAGTTTTTTTTATACCATTGGGCGTATGATATGGTTGTGGCGTACGAAACATCGAAGCTGTCTAGCCGCGATGATGGTTTCTTATCTTACTAACTTTTCCGGTGTTGACATATTATGCTGTGTTTGGCGCTTGGGTTTCTTGCTTGGATTCCATGTCTTGAGATGTGATGTCTTGCTTTTGTCAGTAACCATGTTTGAGAACAACGTAGACTCCAATATATCGGTATACTCATCCGCCTACACACTATGATAAACATATATATATGTACCTATCTGAAACTATTTATCTGCCCTCGTGAGACATAAGGTATTAGGTTTATCGAGGCACCACAATAGCTTGGCTGTCCGATACGCGTTCAATGCCCCTCAGTTTCCTGAAGAGAAAATGACTCTAAGTTAGGTAGTATAGGCACCAATGATCACTGCTCCAAAAGAAGCGTATTCGTCCTTTCTCTTTGAATACCTTTTTAATTATTGGAAACTGTCAGGACCATGTAATATAGCGTTAGTTGAAACCCTAGTCTTAGCTTTAAATGGCACACTGTGTACTCATTTGATAACTTTACAGCTTCCAGGTAGCACCTTGCAATGGTGGTGAACAGTGGACGACAGATAATGATTACACACTCATATAATGGCATAGTTACTGGAAGATTTATGGAAGAATCACGGTCTACGCAACAATTAAAACTGGTCTTTAGATGGGATACTTTCAGTTTTATATTTACTGGCTTACCAAGAAATTGCAGTGACCCTAGACATTCAGTAATCAAGCTGAATGTCGAAGTTGATACTCTTAAGAATTCCCGAAAGAATGCTTGAGTGGCTCCAGCTTGTGCCAAAGTGGGAGATGACTGATGACAGAGTGAGATCTCATGAATTGGAAAGATGATGGGTTGATAACGGACATGTTACGAGTAGGTGGGGCTGGAGAGGGCTAAAGAGCGGGCCGGACCGCTTGCCGGGGAGGCTGACAAGCCCTAAGTCAACAAATACCCCAGCTTACCGCTGGCTTGCAGTTGCTCCAAGTCTTCCGTAATAATTAATAGAGACTGGGTACTTATGACTACATGTCGACGGAATAAATGGATGCGTCCATGTCAAGGAAATTTCAAGCCCGAATGAATGAACGACAGTATAGCTGCGTTGATGGATACGTAGATCTACTGGTCGAACAACGCCTCGCTACCTTGGTAGAACGAAATATAAACGTCTCAAAAATGGCCAATACAATCCAAAAATTTCTTAGTTGCCAACTGAGTAGTCACAAGATGCCGGAACACCACTCTTGTATTTCAATGCAGTCAGTTTATCATCTACCTTACGAGCAGGGTGGGTATGGTTGCCATGGTAGACTTTGTAAACGAGGATGTCTTACTAACTCCAGGACTTTGTCATTGACATTGACAGAACGGCGCCCGCAGGGGTATATGGTAAGCTCAATAAAGACACCACACAACACAAAAGAGCATTAAATACAGAGAAGTAGATCCAATCAACTAGCTCATTCGGTCCTTATCCTTTTGTTCTAGTTTACTAACGAGGCGCTTCATGCCGGTCCATTCTTCAGAGGGAACATCGTCAGGTGTACCGCTGAGACCGCGCCCTACTTCGAAAACGGTGACAACACCATCAAGCCCTCCGGTTGCCAGGCGCCGGCCCTCGCGCTCCTCCCAGGCGACCTTGTTTAGGCTGCGAGAGAGGACCCCCGCCCGGCCCTTAGAGGGTGTGGTTCGCACGGCGGGGACTTCGGTGTCTGTGTAGAGGTCCCAGACCTCGAGGTTTCCTGCACCATCGACGAGAGAGAAAACTCCTGGTCGGTGTGGAGACCATCGCGCGTCATATACGACATCTTCGCGGTTGAGATCAAGGATGGGAGTGACGACTTGGGTGTCCGTGATACCGGACGTGGCGGCGGGGGCGGTAGCGGCTGGAGGACGGATGCGCCAGAGTTTGACGCTCCAGTCAAGACTAGAGCTTAGCATAAGGTCTCCAAGATCGACGGGGCCGCGCGCTGGGTGGAAGGCTGTTGACATAATGGGGGCGGCGTGGCCGCGGTAGGCAAGGCGGTGGTCAGTGCCTGCTTTGGCGCCGGCGCGGTCGTAGCGGTGGCAAGGATAGATGCCACCTTCTTCCGTGCCGACTATAAAGAAGGTTGGATCGGATTGCGGGAAAGAGATGGTTGTGGGGGCGAGGTCTTCTGTCTTTGACGGCGGAGGGGTGGAGAGTTCGAGGTACTCCTGGGGCTGGGAGAGCATGTCAACGGTCCAGCCGCAGACAACGCCGTCCGTAGAGGCGGTGATTATATTATGCGCGTTCTGTGTTCCGACAATTGAAATACTGTAGACTGGGTGAGTATGTCCGGCGCCTGTCAAAGGCGTCTTCTGAACGGGTGCACCGCCGCCAGCACGCAACGAGCGGGTGTCCCAGAGAAGCACTTGACCAGAGTATGAGCCGCCGACAATTATATTAGGGTGAAAAGGCGAGAACTTTGCGGTTAGGATGTCAGAAGTCGAGTGGAACACGTACTCCGGCCGGGAGTGCAAGTGCTGGTTCCAGATCTGTACAAGGCCATCTGGCTCATGAGGTGCTGAAGGATTCTTGGTGTATGAAGCGAGAACTAGTTCGGGGAACTTATTACTTGAAGTTAGTGGTATGAAACACCGCCGAACAGGAACCTTAGACAGACCTTGGGGGAAAAGCAGATATCAGTGATCATGCGTTTCTTGCTCCACCGCTCATCCCAGAACTGGCAAACCTCCTTAATACCGCGCTTCTTCTTCCCGTGCTCGTCATCATCCTCTAGTTCTGCATCCATCCCCCCTAGCTCGTAATCGGCCAGAATATCATATTCCTCATCCAAGGCACGCTCAATCACTTTCGCGGACCGCTCAACAAAATCCAGGAAATCTTCGGAAGACGTGACAGCCTTCAGCTCGTCATCATCAAGTTGTCGCAGTGGATATCGTAGAGAAGCATCTGCACCACTTTCGTTCTTGGCACTTTCCTTGGTAGCTCGCAATTCCTCCTCAATCTCCTCACGGAGCTTTTTGCGGATCTCCTCATCGCGCTCCCGCTGTTTCTTGCTCGAGTGTTTGATATCTGAGATCTCTCCAGCATCGGAGTCGACAGAAGCTGCGTCTTGCTCTCCCTGCCGTAAGTCATCTGTTTGTACCCCTTTATTGTAGGTGACGACTTCTGGTTTGGCTTCAGGGGCCGGCTGGAGTTCAGGGATGGCGACAAAGGGCTCAGTTCCAACAGTCTGCACTGCAATTGACTGTGAAAGTGGTCGCCCAGGCGGGCTCAATGCTTCTGTATTATCCCCGCTGAGCTGGCTGGCACTCAGCACCGAATTTGGCCGGCTTCCTTTCCGTGAAACGCCATCTGCACCGCTCACCGCGGCCGAACCAGGACGGTCAACAAGACGGGAAATCAGGTCATCGAGCTCAGCTCTACTGTCGGAACGGCTAGGTACTGGTGATACGACCTAGAACAGTCAGCATGAATGTTCAACCCGTAGCCTGAGACTGGCGCAACAGTGCTTACCTCTGAGGCATCTCCGGTACTAGCCCGGGACTGAGAGAACTCCTTTTGGCGTAACTCCCTTTGACGTTTCAGCTCTGCTAACTTGGCCTTTTTGGCGAGTATCTCAGCCTTCCGCTGTTGATTGGCGGCCGACGACATGGCGCTGAACAGAGAAGGCGTGTTCTTCTCTAGGAATATTATTTACTTGGAGAGTATACACTGCGTGGATGGAAGCGTGGACTGGGTGAGGATGACATAAGCGCAGGTCCGACGGGGCCGGAAAAACTCGCGACAGGAACTTCGTCTTGTTCGGTCACCAGCATCCGAACCTCTTCTGTCGGCTTGCCATTATCGATCACTTGTCCGGGTCCAGGCCTTTCTGCTTCTCCAGACCCTTATATTTCTGCAATTGTTGATTCGGAGGCCAGGACCTTCCCAAGATGGCTGCTTCACAAGGTGTCAATGTGAGCCTTCGCAATCGATCCATCTACGCCCCTTCGTACCATAACTGACTGTAGCCCGCCCTCGCAACATAGGTTCTTCGTTACTCGGCTCTCGTGGCTGGTCTCGTCTACGGTTTCTACCACCAGTCCTCTATTACTGCCGCCAACAGACGTGCCGAGGCCGAACGCGAATATGCCCGCCAGGAACGCCTGATCGAACAGGCCAAGGCCGAATGGAAGAAGAAGACGCAACCTCAGGACAGCAAGTCAACGGGTGGTATGTTGGAAATCACCAATGAGCAACATACGGGAGCAATTGAGGATGCTCCGCTCTTTTGTTACGCTGTGATGCTAACCGGTTGTTTGTAGTCATTACGGATCCCGAAGACCCCAAGTTCGACCTTGAGGCATTCCTGAAGCTGAAGGCCGGTGAGGCTTAAAGAGCCGTGAATGTGCAAGAATAAACAAAAAGACAAAAGGCGAAATGAGGGGCGACCATCGCCGTTCGACTGCTACGCTACCCATTGGGTTTTAGAGATGGTTCGGGTGAATCCCGATTATGTATTATCTATTTGGTCTAATTTCCCAGAGTCGTGCTATTGCGAGCGAAAGGAATGAGTTTCTTTTCTTTATCACAACTATAGATTTCCGATTCGCATTTTGTACATACCCTGGGTTTGCACGTGTACTCTATGGTTGGGCCAAATGACCAATAAGTTCAGCTCTTTACACCGGCTTATTGCTTGTAATGTCCTTGATCTCCGCAAACTCTTCATAAGTTCAACCGCTGTCGCGGAGCATCCTACGCCTTCGAGCTAGCACTGGTGTTGTCTGACTGCGGAAACTCGGCTGCTCTCGTCTCCGCCACGGATGGCTGTGGTTATAGCTCCTTTCGATAGGTCGTATAGCATACAGATTTCAGCTGCCTTGATTGCTGATCAGAGCCATTACTCGGCTCAATTCATTCTGCAAGCTATCGTCTTTCGGAGGGGCGGTGACGACAGGTTTTGGGTGTAGTAGCTGTTTCTCACTATCCCACTTCCACCCACAGGCCGTGAACTTCTCTATTAGGTCATCCTCAACAGCAGCTGGGTCGAGCCCGAGATATGTTGCGGCGGCAGCGATTCGTATCGTCTCGTAAGAATTACTCACTTCCACCAGCGTCTTTTCTTGGAAATAGCCTAGGATCCTGTCAGGGCGGTGCTCAGGTAACGAAGAACATCAAGGTGGTGTCTATACTTTCATAACGTTGTACTAAGGGTTGCGACCGCGCAGGCCAGGGTAATTCTCGGAGAATTTTGTAGATTTCGGTGTGCTTGCTTTGCCAGACAGCGCGCAAGAGAAGCGCACAGGTTTGCATGGCATCTGTTTGTGATAGTTCTCGTGGTACTCGTCTTGTTAAAGCACGGGCTTCGCAACTATTTCGGTTCCCATTAGCTATCCGCCATGCGGAGATCGTCTCCGCTCTCATGAACTTACATCTGATCCGTAAGAAGGTGGGAAAAGAAGAAGGCAGTGTAAAATTCGAGCAGTAGGTCCTTTTCGTTGGGGTCCGTAGCCGAGAGGAGGCATGCTTGTTCTTCAAAGTCCGATAATGAGGTATAAAGATCAGCGGGTGTGGGAGCAGCGGTGACAACTGCAGAGAGTTGATCTAGAGAAAGCGGAGGGAGATCCATGGCGCAGAGAAGGTATTACCAGTACGGCTGAATAAGTAAAGGGAGACTTCGAAAAGGCAAGCGAGCAGACGGTCTGTTTGGTTATGTTATAGCGGGAGTGACGGTGATGCGGGGGCCTTGGGGAAAGGTCCGAATGAATGATTGCGAGTACCTAGTGCCAAGACTTCCAAAAGAGACCACCTTGCGCAGCTCAGAGTCGTCGTCAACACCCCAACTTCACTACTTCTGGACAGTCGCTCCTCCGGACAGGACCTAACTCATCCTGCCTTTGTCCCCGTTCTCATTGGAACCCGTTCTTTCTTTTGTTCCTGGCCATAATGGCCGAATCTCCCGTAGATGTCCTTCTCAAGGGCAGCTCCGGCAGAAGTGCGCGCGGCCTGCTACGTATCATCATTCTAGTGACTATTGCAGCCGCAGCTGTTTCCAGTCGACTCTTCAGTGTCATTCGTATGTCTTCAGGCGCTTACCTTTACCGAGCTTACCCATGGAACAAATGCTGACAGTCTTTTTCTACTCCAGGCTTCGAGAGTATCATCCACGAATGTATGTATACAACAGGAAGTGCTTACAATTGCGGACATTGGGCTCCCACGCAACGCTGACTTCTACCCTGGAATGGCATGCTGATACAAAACTGTCCAGTCGATCCTTGGTTCAATTTCCGCGCAACGAAGTACCTGGTTCAGAATGGTTTCTACGACTTTTGGGATTGGTTCGATGACCGTACGTTGCCCTTCCCCGTCCGGACTAGCATCAGCCAACGAAAGCCAATTGGGGTAATCCGCATTGATCACGACGTACTAAACATATTTCTCTCATCCAGGCACATGGCATCCTCTTGGGCGGGTTACCGGAGGCACATTATACCCTGGACTTATGGTGACCAGTGGTGTCATCTATCACATACTCCGATTCCTGACCTTTCCCGTCGACATTCGCAACATTTGTGTTTTGCTAGCACCCGGTTTCTCTGGCCTGACAGCGTTCGCAATGTACCTCTTAACCAATGAGATGTCCTCCTCTCCCTCCGCCGGTCTTCTTGCGGCCGCTTTCATAGGCATTGCCCCTGGATACATATCTCGTTCGGTGGCCGGAAGTTACGACAACGAAGCCATTGCCATTTTCCTCCTCGTTTTTACCTTCTTCTTATGGATCAAGGCGGTCAAGAACGGTTCAATTATGTGGGGAGCATTGGCTGCTCTGTTTTATGGCTACATGGTTTCCGCCTGGGGTGGTTATGTATTCATTACTAACTTGATCCCCCTGCATGTCTTTGTCCTGCTCTGCATGGGGAGATATAGCTCCAGGCTATACATTAGTTACACCACATGGTATGCGCTAGGAACCATTGCCAGCATGCAGATTCCTTTTGTTGGGTTCCTGCCAATCCGGAACAGTGACCACATGTCCGCCCTGGGTAAGCGTTATTCTCATGGAGCGACAGCAGTGTGCTAATCATGTCTTAGGTGTCTTTGGCTTGCTTCAACTCGTGGCCTTCGCGGAGTTCGTGCGCAGTTTCATTCCTGGCAAGCAGTTCCAGAGACTGCTGACTGCCTCTATCATCCTAATAACTGGCCTCGCCTTCGCGGGGCTTGTTGTCTTGAGTATGTCAGGGGTTATCGCCCCTTGGAGCGGCCGTTTCTATTCACTGTGGGATACCGGCTATGCCAAAATCCACATTCCCATCATCGCTTCGGTCTCAGAGCATCAGCCCACCGCTTGGCCATCATTTTTCTTCGATCTCAACTTCCTAATCTGGCTCTTCCCTGCTGGTGTTTACATGTGCTTCCGTGATCTCAGAGATGAGCACGTGTTTGTCATCATCTACGCTGTCCTTGCGAGCTACTTTGCTGGCGTCATGGTACGATTGATGCTGACCTTGACCCCCATTGTGTGTGTTGCAGCTGCCCTGGTCTTGTCATACATTCTCGACACTTACCTGAAGACTTCGCCTGGCCCAGTTACACGGGGAAGATCTAATGATGAATCCTCCGAAGGTCTCCGTTCTGCTAGGTCTCCTGAAGTCGGAATCACTTCCTACTTCTCTAAAGCTGTCACAACATCCGCCACCATTGTATATCTTCTCTTGTTCGTTGCGCACTGCACCTGGGTGACATCGAACGCTTATTCATCTCCGTCTGTCGTTCTGGCGAGCCGGATGCCAGACGGCAGCCAATTTATCATCGACGATTACCGAGAGGCTTACTACTGGCTTCGCCAGAACACCCCCGCAAACGCCAAGATCATGTCCTGGTGGGATTATGGTTACCAAATTGGCGGCATGGCGGATCGCCCAACGCTTGTCGACAACAACACATGGAATAACACTCACATTGCTACTGTCGGAAAGGCCATGAGCTCACGCGAGGAAGTCAGTTATCCAATTCTCCGCCAACATGACGTTGACTATGTCTTGGTGGTTTTTGGTGGATTGCTAGGGTACTCTGGTGATGATATCAACAAGTTCCTTTGGATGGTCCGTATAGCGGAAGGCATCTGGCCCGACGAGGTAAAGGAGCGAGACTTCTTCACCGCGAGGGGTGAGTACCGCGTGGACGACCAGGCCACCCCAACCATGCGCAACAGCTTAATGTAAGGCTTTTGAATTTCGTGATAGTAAGAAAAACACTTGCTGACTGCGATTACAGGTACAAAATGTCGTACCACAACTTTAACAAGCTCTTCCCTATGGGCCAGGCTACTGACCGTGTTCGCGGAGCCAAGCTTCCGGCCGAAAGCCCCCAGCTCTCTACTTTGGAAGAGGCCTTCACCAGTGAAAACTGGATTATCCGCATCTACAAGGTCAAGGATCTCGACAACCTGGGGCGGGACCACAGCAATGCCGTCGCCTTTGACCGCGGGAACAAGCGAAAGAAGGCGAGTAAGAGGAAGGGACCTCGAGTTCTGAGATCGGAATAAGGAAGCTGTTGAACTTCTTCCTTATTTGTGTGTATTTCTTTCTTACATGTATTGATTTTGATGTTTCGGGCGGGAACGTAGAAGGCTAAAAATGGTTTCAGCGCCCTAGAATTGTCAGATTCGCTTGTACAAAACTGTTCCATTGATATGGCGGATGATTAGAACTCCAATAAACTTTGCCGCTCCAGAGTTGAGAAGATATACAACGGTGTAATGAAAATGATCCTTCTCACCCGCCGCAGGGAGCTTGGCCAGCTATCCGTCCGAACAACTGACGGACGTGCAACTTCTTTGACATCCCTAGTATGGGTCAGGTACCGACAAGCCGGAATCCAGCGACAAAAGCCACGGCTTAAAGATACATTTTCCAGGCGTCTAGGTAGCAGATCCGTTCTGGACTGCAGCCCTACCATGGATCATGTACATCGAACTACCCAGTCAAAAACGAGATATAGATATTCACCATATACTCCGAACCCCATATACACCATAGCTAATAAAACCCTTATTCTTGGCTCACCGGCAGACGGTACGTAGAATAATACATGTCCTCCGCTCTAGCTTCATTGCTTTGACTGTTGGGGGGCGGCTGCAGGGGCGTCGGGAACTTTAACGTCAGAGAACTCATCCTGGCCGACAGCGCGAATTGTGTATGCATCTAGTTGAATTGGCGTGTTAGCGGTCTAGTAGCACAGCGTAGAAAACTCGCGAGTTTGTCGGGAAATAACGTACAGACACCGATTGTGAACATGCAAAGGCCAAGTCCGGTCGCGGCATTCTTGAAGAGATATGGCCGGCGCGCGCGCAGAAGAGCAGCACCGGCACGGTAGTCTTTACCGTAGTATGTGGAGTTGAAACTGTGGGCTTGGTCAGTATTCTTTCCTCTGAAAAGTGCACTGAAGGAGTGGCGGGTGATTGGTGAGGAGGGCTTTGTGTCCGGCAGTATAACTGGGAGAACTCGTGAAGCACATACATTCCGGCTGGCATCTTGGATGTTGACTAGAACGGATAGTCAAAGGGATTGCAGGATTGAGGATGCAGCGAGAATCGGGAGATTCGGCGAACAGAAAGCTGGAGATCGAATGATGCCCGGGCCGGGCTTGGCGGTTATGACTGTCCGCAGTCTGGACTATGCCGGGTACCACTGCAAGGTACCTTTGAGAGTTGATGATTTTGAGGGCAGGAATTCTTGATTAGCTACCTATCATACCAGCTTTCAGTAGTTCTCTAGGCTTCGCACGTTCTCCTTGCGTCATCCTCGGTTCTCCTTGCACTCGGTATATACTGGTCTATCACGTGACATATCTACCCCAGAAAGACCGATTCATTCGTTCAACAGCAGACCAGCCCAATGATATGTAAGAAGAAAGTCATAAGATATAACTCATGGAGAACTGATACCTTGTGATCCCATACCATCATTACCGATCACGCCCTGCTTGTTTACAGCCATTAGGTAGTGATATTGTATCGGAGCGGCCAAACTCTGCTCCGAGCGCGTGCAAGAAATCCGTCATTCAGCAACAGCTCCTACTTCAGCCAAGGCAACTTACTATCCCACCCACTGTTCGTCACTCTCTCCTGTCGCGAATCTCGAATCCTCCCTGCGCCTCGACTGGGCTTCTGGCTTCGAAAAATCCCGTACTAAACACCCCCCGGTGGCTTGGTCCCGTCCTTCAATTAGCTCCGACTGTTTCACGTGTTCAACGAGCAACATAATTGTCACGCCTGTGTTCTTGTCACGTCTATCAATCCTTGCTGCTTGCCTATCTAGATTTCTGCGCAACGTAGACAATTTTCACAAAATTATCGCAGTCACCCTTGACCTCTATCCCTTCCGCCCTTTAACTGGTGCCTCTCGCTGAACGGAGCCGCCATGGCTCAATCGGGAGACCAGGTCCTCGACCAGATCGCGCAGCTAAATGCTGCCCGTAATCTCGTCTTAGGGGACGCCGCCTTTTATCCTCAGATCGTCAACGGAGTCCTCCCGATAATTGGTGCACATGCGCGAGTGGAATTGCGACGATGGGGAACCGAGTTCCTGGCCGAAACGTTCGCCAGTCCTGCGTTCGCTACGGCCCCGAAGGAACAGTTGGCGATCAATGTGTTGCAGACGGTACGGAGCATATTGGAGCTGCCAGAAGGGGATCAATTGGTCTTGCAGAATATAACTCAGACAGCCGCCAGTCTATATCCCCTGGTTTTTAGGCATATGTAGGTGGCCAGTGCTCGTTTATACCCTACCCTACCCTGACCCCCCCACCTCTTCTCCCCTAAGGGCCGCCTCTCGTAGATGTCGGTAGGGGAGCTTGAGGTGGTGCCTGCCCTGTCAGAGGATTCTATGTTCACTAATGCTTGACGTGATAGCATCAACCATCCGGAAGACAAGCAATCGTGGGAGCATATCGAAGCAATCAAACAGGATCTCCTGCGGAGGTGGGACTCGTTCCCATGCCCTGTCAAAGTGTGCTGCATCAAATTCGCCCAACGGGTAGTACTCACACAAACGCATGGCCCAATAGCGGACCCTAGGGTATGTATCCCGTTTGGGCTTTTGGTAGAAGCGTCCAGGATGTTAACGTTCAAGCAAGCGACCCGACAAGAATGAGACATCTCTAGCCATCGTTCCGCGAAACCACGCTATTCTCTCTCTCCCCAATCTAGAAGCAGAATCCTCCGGGTTATTAGATAGGATCTTATCCATTTTCCAGGAGGACGCAAGGTAGCTACCATCCCGGCCAATCTGTCCATATGATAACAGACACTGACGCGTTCTGACTGTGTGCAGTGATCCCGTCCTTGTGAATGCGACGTTGAACTGCTTAGCGGTCGTCATCCGAACGCGACAGTCCATTGGCAACAAGATCATAAATGCTATCCTCAACTTCTTTCCCGCACGACACATGCGCTCGCCGGTGACGCCTGCGGTCCGAATCGGAATCAAATCTATGGAAAGAACGGCTCGAGCTGTATTTATACATATTATGAAGAGGTAGTGTAACCTGCTGGACTCTCGTCGATGAGTGCTAAGTATCCTTCAGGAATCCGAGCCACCCTCTCGCAGGCAAGATGCAGCAACATATCGAACGACTCATGCAATCTCGCATAGAGCAGATTGATGATACCTCACGGAAGCGAGGATTGCCGATTGAACCAACAGATGGCTTAGATGCCGCTAAACGGGCGAGGCTTGATGCTGAGACACCGCCAATCATCAAAGTGCCACCTCTTCCCCCAGGTCGGATCAGCTTTGCCCAGCTGTTTACTCTAACTGAGGACTCCGGGCTCTCTTCGTTCGATGTGAAACAGCTACCTGCCGATCTCGTAGTCAAGATCGCTGTGCCTTTACTAGCGCGAGTGGACCAGTCACTATTGGGCCAAGCTGTTGATGTATTACTTTCAATTCTCGGAGTGTATTGGACTTCTGCTGACATGATCACAGGCAATCCGGATGCGATACCAAACAGTTCAACAGCAGCAAATGACCCAACCGCAGCCGGCCGCTGAAGAAGACGATGATGACTACGAGCCTGAATACCAGCCTATGGACATTCCAGAGTCCGCGGCGGACGAAACTGGGGCAGTATTAGCTGCTGTGCAAGAGGAGCAGAGTGATCTCGTGTCTTTGGGACCATTTGTCTTGCCACGTCCCGCTCCTCTGACTGAGGAACAGGCAGCAGAAGCCGGCCGAAGTGCTGTAGCAAGAGTTTTCGGCATGTTAGGGTCAACTACGTTGACCCCGAACCCCGTAAAAGGTCAGGGGCAACGACTGGGTTTCTCCAGATTGGCAGGCAGCACATTCGATCGTGACGCTTGGGTAACGTTACTCACCCGGCTTGCAACTCGAGCTCCAGCTGGGTTAGATGGATCCAAGCAGGAAGCAGACAATTTGGGCAGGAAGAAGCCCACGATATCAGATACAATACGAGAATCTCTCTATCGCTATATACTTGAAGACTTCCGGGGTCGAGTCAACATTGGCATTATGTGGCTGAACGAGGAGTGGTATAACGACCGCCTTCAGATGAAGGTTGCTTCCTCTAATCGAACGGACGAAGATGATGAGATTTTGGTGCCGCTGCATTACGATCATTGGGTCCTACGGCTACTGGACGGATTCTTACCCTATCTTGATTCTCGCGATAATAAAGTCTTCATTCGATTTCTAAGTGAAATCCCCGAAGTGACGATCCATATCGCCAAACGCATAGCTAGTCTTGCTAAGGACCCGGAGAGAGTAAATCTCTGCGTTCAATCCTTTATGTATGCCTTCCTAGTCGCTTACTGCGCAGGTGTATTGTGCTAACAGTTGCTAGGTACTTGATAATGTTCCGCCCTCCAGCGCGAGAAATCTGTCTCGATGCTTTAGAGGAAGTTTATCAGAACTGTAAGTCGTCAACTTCTTCTTTACAGTTTTTTTCCGGTTGAGTTCTAACACTCTGCTAGATGAGGAATCTCGTCCTTCCGCCGGCAAGGTCCTGTCTCGATGGCGGCCGCAAAGAGTTGAACAGCTCCAAGCCGAGCAAACAACCCTAGTAAACCGCACAGTCGATAACACAACAATTACAAACGGTTCCAGAGACCCAAGATCCGCACACGTTGCAGCTTCCTGAGTCCGAGCCATAGAATCACAGTCGATTCGTACCACTACCCAACCAAGCGCCGCCCGAAATACCAGAGGAAGATTTTAGATGATTCTTCAAACTTCACATCTACTTCCGCTTATGTCGATCAACCCATCCTAGTTTATCGACTACTTTGATCTAATATACAACGTCTTGGTTTGGCATTAACATCCGCTGCCCGCTACGCAATGGCGTTTAGCAGTTCGGGCTTGTCGGGGCATGGCATACATATGTCTTTAGGGCTTAACAACATGTACTTTTATGCCTAGGTTCTCAGGCGAACATGAGATGGAAGAAAGAATACAATGAGGCCCCATGCTTAGCGCGCCTTCGCCTTAGTGTTGTAGAACCGGCTCATTAGCTATGTAGTTGGTGATGACCTAGAATATTCACCGACGTAAGTCCATCTGTGGTTTCTATTTACGAGGTAAGATTCGATGTGCAACTCATCCTTTCTTGGAGTATTTGGAGGTCTATACTAAATCTTAACAAGTTATCCTATCTAAGGGACAGCAGGCTTGAAATTCTTTCATAAGAACGGGTAAACTACCTCTCCTTCGTGGTTTCTTTTTACTGATGGCCATACTTTAGACTCAGATTGTATATCATGTATCATCGTTGTTTGCGGTATATCTAGGTATCTTTTAATGCATTTCTCAATCCGTTAAGCTGGCCATCTTAACTATATAAATTAGAGCCCACTCACCCCCTTAGTATGTATACCGGAACCCAACCTGCAGACAGACAATGTAAGTATCGTTGCCAAAATAGTTTTTTTGGGGAGGGGGAAGAATAGAAAAGAAAAAGAAAATGGTCCAATCCACCATACCGTGTTCTGAAGCACCCTCCTATTCTGCCTTGTATTCTGAATATAGAACCCTACGGCAAATATCCCCACGATAACAATCATGAGGATGTGAGACCTATGCCCATGTTAGCTGGACCAGCCTCACACTTAAGCACCCTACCATAACCAGAAAATTCAAATCAAAAAAATAGAGAACGAAAGAAGGTATGCTCGCAACCCACCCAATTGAAACCCAGACCGCTGTCTGGTACTCCGGCGCCTCAGACTGCCGAACTATATAACTCCCTGCAATTGAGCCGAGCCCATTACAAGCTGCCACCGCTGCAGCCGTCGTCGCGCGCTTCCACTGGCCCACGATATTGTTCGCCATGAATGCGTTGAGGGCCGCCCAGTTGGAGACATACGCGCCGGTTGCGAGGAACGTGCCGACGTAGCGCACTGTTACTCGGGTGGAAGAGGGGAGGCCGAACATTAGATACCCGGCTATCAAGCATAGCGCGTTGAATGTGATCAATGGTCCGCGAATGCGGAATGTGTCGCCGATCAGGGAGGTGAGCAGGACAGGCAGGACGGCCCAGTAGTAGGGCTGGTTTTGGTTAGTGCTAGTGCCCTTCTTGAAAATTAGGAAAGTGAAGGTAGGTACCGGAGTGGAAAGGAGGATAGACTCATTGCTCGAGAAACCTAATCCCGACTCAATGATTTGGGGGAGGAAATAATTGAGCGACGTGGAGACGATATTCAGACAGAAATACATGCACGCAAAGCCGTATAATTTTGGGTCCGTGAAGTTGACAAGGACCTTCCGCCATGAGAAGGGGTCGAGGACGACATCCCCGCGGTCAGCTTGGATGCGCTGCACTGCAACCTTCGCCTCCGACTCTGTAAGAAAGTAGAAGCTCTTCCGCGCGTTTTCGGGAAAATCAACCATCCACCAGTACGTCACAATCCCAATAACGCAGGTGATAAGTCCCTGAACGAGGTACATCCAGCGCCAGCCTTCGAGCCCGGCGTTACCGTGCAGTTGATTCAAGCCGTAATTGACGATGTAACCTGTTGCCAGGGCTGCAACTTCACCCGCCTGCAGGAATGCAAAACGCAATTGCTGCTCTTGTCTCGTGTACCACGTGCTAACGAGGTATGTCAGACCAGGGTATATGCCAGACATGGAGATTCCGAGCAGGATGCGGACGGCGATCATCTGTCGCCAGGTTTGCACGAATGCTGTGCATAGCGTGATGAGGCCGAAGCAGAACGTGATAGACGCGAACCAGAGCCGCGGGCCGACATAGCGCACGGCAACAGTGGAGGGGAGCTGGAAGACGATGCTGGCAACGGTGAAGATGAAAATTGAAACGGAGTAGCGCTGGCCTTGCAAATTGAGGTCGGATAGCAATGTCGTGACTGAAGCGGAGGCGAGAATGCCCGAGTCTAGCAGGTTGAGACTGCAGAGGATTCCAGCGATGGAGCAGAGGCGCAGATCCGTTTTGCGGCGGATTCTGGACTCGAGATGCGCCCATTCTGGTGGTGTTGATGATCCTTCTGCTTTGTTGTGCTGGAGAGCTGATGAGTCACTGGGAAATACTGCCTGCTCGATGGCAGAGCGAGGCTTCGCAGATGGCAACTGCTGGCCATCTTTTTGGAGCATTGCGTAAATCGTTCGAGATGGAAGAAAAGAGAGAATGGAGGGGCTGGAGAGGAGATTTGGGCGTTCGCTTATCGCTACTCACTCACGATGGCTTCATCTTGTACAACCAGCCTCTTCCGAAGGTGCTTCAGCAACTCAGCTCTTGATTTCTCCCTTCACCCTTGTACTCAGGCCGCTTATACCGGAATCGTCCCTCCCTTCATCTCATTAGGCGTCGTTCGTGATTTCGACCGCGTACTCCATTATCGCCACTACTAAACACTCCTACAGAATTGTCACAACAATAAGAATCTCGGCTTGACTCAGTGGCCCAGGTAAGATTAATCCCGATCTAACCCGGCCTCTTTTGCTAGCAAGGTGCCTAGTAGGGTGCAAGACCAATTGGAAACGCGTTATGAAGGGAATCTCTCCACAGTTTACTCACGGCCAATAGCTTGTTTACAGGGGCCGGTATACGATTTCAACAATTCCTTGGGCTGACAATGCAGACCAGTTTCTAGTTCCGCTTTCTCCATCGAGCGATCTTCGGTTTGTGCACGGTCAACGTTCAACTTGGGCTCGTACCCGGTAATAATCCATGACCGAGGCGATGTGGGCGATTTGGTTGGGAGCGAGAAAGAGTACTACCTGTATCTCTAAGATCCAGACGAATTGAATGATGGGGTCGTGAAATATGACTTTTCGTGATGATAAACCCTGAATCCCAAAAAGAGACAAGAGATTGAAGCCCGGCAGCATGATCCGACTCCAGGACCCGGTAATGAATCCTTCAAAGTGCCATATGCAATCAATTGGCATGGAGGCTGTGGACGGAACTTCTGCTCTTCTCTAGCACCAGTGTTGACCATCCACGAAGAATATGGCACGCATGGTCTCCGGGGTAGCGGGGATATTGATGGTACTAAGCGCCAGCTCATGAACGTTCTTAACGTCCTTGAGAAAGAGCATGATTTGAGACGATGAGGCAGCAAGACCGGCTAGGGCTGGCATAGAAGCATCAGCAGTTTTTGTTCCAATAGCATACCAAAAGCCCAGTTGATTGGAATCAGCCGATTCGGCTGGCAGGCGAATGATGGATCCCATCAACAGGAATATCTATCCTTGTCCCAGTGTCCTGTGTCCTTTTTCCCGAAGGTGAAGGAATGGAAGGCAGACGTCAATGTGGCCACCTTCCATATAAGTTGCCAAATTGGCTCGGCGCGTGACTGAAAACTCACTCGGCGAGTCTGAACTGCTGCGAACCACAGCGACTTCACAATTGTCAGTGGCGAGACGAAGAGAACAGACTGGTTCTATCCCACGAAGTCGACGGAAACGGCATGAGCCAGGTCTCGGGTGTGCGCTGGCTTCGGTTTAGTGGCGCTCATGTCCTCTGCTTCTGGCCCCCGCGAATGAGCAGTGGACAGCTCTGGATAATGGCTTTGTAAGACGGAAATTGCCGACGATAAGCTTGACCGTTGTACTGAGAAGGGAGATGTTGATCTCGCTCGTTGTACGATATGCATAACAGTTAGCTGTTTCGTGATCGCTCTGTCCAACGAACTTCATTTTAAGATAGTATGTGATCCACAATTCACGGTGTCGGTTGCATGATTCGAAGCTTGAAGGCTGAAAGCTCTTATTGGCGTTGCAGATTAAAAGGTCCTTGGACGATCGCCTCCGAGTGGACTTGAGCTAGTGGACCTGAATCTCCAGCTCGACCCCGCAGCCTCACCCGCTCTACCTTCGGACGAAGGGAGTGACTGAGGGCGAGCTCCAACTCCAGCTCTAACTTAAAGTCGGTAGCACAGCGCACTTGTTCGGCATGGGTTTGCGTTCTCTTCGCACCTTTTTCCCTGGTTCCTTTCACTGAAGATACTTATTTATACTATTTTACCTGCTTTTTCCAGAGGACTCACCGCCAACGATAAACCTCGAACAAGGCCTTACAACAGCTTGATTGACCGGTCTGGACCATATACAACGCAGTATTCGCATAACATCCAGAGCTTATAAAGATGGTTGAATTCATCCCACCTCCCGATCCTCGTGACCTTCTCCCTCCGCTGCTGGCATGCCTTCCAACGGCGTTTGTCTCCCCGAAACCTCCGCCAGCTCTTCTTCCGCTCTTGTCACCCATCCTACGCCAGAGAGTTCAGATTCTTAGTTCAGTGTCAACTTCATCGAGCGAGTCATGGCTTCGACTACTATGCTGGGATTCAGAAAAGGGCGAGCGCCTCCAATCTCTGATTGACGGTGCGAGCTTCGAGCCTCACCCGGTGTCTGGAGAGATTGAGCTGCCCGACGATATCCCGGTGACGTACAGAAGGATGGATGAGGAGACGCTTCATTCGCGCGTGCTTGTACCGCAATATGAGCTTAAAGTCGTGTATCTCTGGTGCCCGAAGGAGGAGTCTCCGGGTTGGCGCATCGCTGAAGTCCTTCCTCATCAAGGTTTGGGAGAAGACGACGGGGTCTGGTCATCTACTATCGGGGATGCGAATATACATGCGAAGGAGAAACTGGTGGATGATGCGTTGAAGGCGGCGGAGAGGGATGAGCACGCGGCACCTCAGGAGGAAGAGGACGATGACGACTACTGGGCTCGATACGATGCTACACCTGGACGCACTCCTTCAGTGAAAAATCCTGCTCCGCCTACATTGACATCTTTGCTGCAACACCAGGGCCCGTCTGAATCATCGTACTTTTCCCGGTATGATGATGTGCAGCCTGTGATGGACAATCATGACCCAGATGAAGAACACCCAGAGCTCGGTCCGACTTCACTCGGTGGAGATATACTTGCGGAGCTTGCCAAACGGAATACCGACTCAGCGTCTCATGAGCATACGAATCAGACAAACGGAGCGTCATTAAACCATCCCCGACCGGAATCCGCGACGTCTTCAAACTCAGAAGCAGTGTCAAGACTCGAGCAGGAAGCTGAGAACCAATCCACATACGAGATAGGCGTGAAGCAACACATCGGCTCCAATATTAAGAGCTTGTTCCGCCTTGCCAAAGCGACGGGTATCTCTCGAGCCGATTTCCAATCGCTGGTCAAGACCGAGCTGGATCTCTTGAATTTGTCTGACGATGACTAACCGGGGTAGACATCCCAAGGGTCTGCCTATCACTGTACAGTTTGGGGCCTTTCAGATTGGTATCTCATTGGCGCATTACTGGAGTGTTTGGAGCGTTGAGGTGCATTTGGATATCCAGCGTGTGTTCAACATAGTTTTCTCCTGTCAATCCGATTCCATGTCCATATATATACTAGTACTGTGTTTGAATAAATAAAATGAAACATACAAAATAAACGAATTACGTAGACTGCCCCCTGAGGTTTCGGTACTGTCAGAGACTCACATGTTCGCGGATCTGGCCTTTACTTGTTCCGTTCCGGATAAAGACACGCAATCCAGACCACCGCAGCTTCCAGGAACACCTCAATCCGACTATGCAGCTTTCTTGTCCAATTCTATAGCTAATTTAAAAAGTGAGCTTGTCTGCCTCTTGATTTGTATCACCTTTCTTTCCGTCTCAGCTAACCTGCTGCAGTTTTTTATTCGTACTCTCTTTCATCTCTGTTGTTTTGGCCTGGTGATTATGTCTTCATCGCCCTCTCTGCGTAAGAGGGGCGGCAAGAGAGAGGACACCCCGGTGCCCTCTGACCGTTCTTTCGCTCCTTCAGCTTCACAATTGGGCGCAGCGCCGCGCTCGTCAGAATGGGACTATCGGCTGGCCATTACCATTCTGACCGTTCTAGCTTTCATCACTCGATTCTACAAGATTTCCTACCCTGATCAAGTTGTTTTTGACGAGGTGCATTTTGGAAAGGTAAATACATGCGTTGACGAACGGGCCAAGTCGGGACTGACGCCGGGGACTCCTAGTTTGCTTCCTACTATCTACGACGAACGTACTTCTTTGATGTTCATCCTCCGTTTGCCAAACTCCTGCTCGCCTTCACCGGATGGCTAGTCGGCTATGATGGCCACTTCCTGTTTGAAAACATCGGCGACTCATACATTGATAACAAGGTCCCCTATGTTGCCCTCCGTGCTATGCCCGCCGTCCTCGGTGCCCTCACAATCCCCGTGGTATTCCTGATTATGTGGGAGTCTGGTTACTCCCTGCCGGCTTGTGTGTTGGCCTCGGGTCTTATCCTATTTGACAATGCTCATGTTGGTGAGGATCGATTGATCTTGCTAGACTCGACTCTAGTCATCACTATGGCCCTGAGCATCCTGTGCTACATCCGGTTCTATAAGCTGCGCCATGAGCCCTTTGGACGAAAGTGGTGGAAGTGGCTTCTCCTGACCGGTGTGTCTCTGAGTTGCGTCATTTCCACCAAGTACGTAGGTGTATTCACCTTCGTCACTATCGGCTCGGCTGTTATGGTTGATTTGTGGAATCTGCTGGACATCAGACGACAAGGCGGCGCTCTTAGCATGTTTGAATGGACCAAGCACTTTGCGGCTCGCTTTTTCTCTCTCATTGTTGTTCCGTTTTTCTTTTACCTCTTCTGGTTCCAGGTTCACTTCGCCATCCTGACGCATTCCGGCCCTGGCGATGATTTCATGACACCTGCTTTCCAAGAGACATTGAGTGACAACGTCATGGCAGCGCAGTCAGTCAGTATCGAGTACTTCGACACCATCACCATGCGCCACAAAGATACCAAAGTATTCTTGCACAGCCACCCCGATACCTATCCGCTGCGCTATGATGATGGCCGTATCTCCAGCCAGGGCCAGCAGGTGACCGGATACCCCTACAACGATACCAACAATCACTGGCAAATCATTCCCACCGTTCCTCTGGACGAAAATGATGAGAAGAGCCGCAAAGTGCGCAACGGCGATATCGTTCAGCTTCGCCATGTGGCCACCGACACTATTCTTCTCACCCATGACGTCGCCTCGCCTTATTACCCTACCAATCAGGAGTTCACCACGGTTTCGCACGAGCTAGCCGATGGAAAGAGACATAACGACACATTATTTGAGATCAGGGTTGAACATGGCAAATCTAAGCAGGAATTCCGGACTCTGTCTAGTCAGTTCAAGCTGGTTCACGTACCCACTAAAGTCGCAATGTGGACCCATACAACACCTCTGCCGGATTGGGCTTATAAGCAAGCCGAGATCAACGGTAACAAAAACGTCTTGCAGAGCAGCAACATCTGGTATGTGGAGGCTATCGAGTCCTTAGAAGAGGACAGCCCTCGTCTCAAGAAGGAAGAGCGCAAGATCAAACATTTGCCCTTCTGGAGAAAGTACATTGAGCTACAGCGTGCCATGTTCTTCCACAACAACGCCCTCACCAGCAGCCACCCGTACGCGAGCGAGCCGTTCCAGTGGCCGTTCCTTCTCCGCGGTGTCAGCTTCTGGACAAAGAGTGACACCCGCGAGCAGATCTACTTCCTGGGCAACCCTGTTGGATGGTGGATCTCCAGCAGCCTTTTAGCTGTGTTCGCCGGCATCATCGGCGCTGACCAGCTCTCTCTCCGCCGCGGTGTCGATGCTGTCGAAGAAAGTAAGTTTATTACCATATACTTCATTTACTGTAACGCTAACCATCGTAGTTTGGGGTCCGGGCTCCCGTTCCCGCTTGTACAACAGCACGGGCTTTCTCTTCCTCTGCTGGGCCGCCCACTACTTCCCCTTCTGGCTCATGGGCCGTCAACGTTTCCTGCACCACTACCTCCCCGCGCATGTCGCATCAGCACTCGTAACTGGCGCCCTAATTGAGTTTATATTCAACATCCAACCCATCTCCGTCCCAGCAACCATTCCCGTAGCCGCGGATGATCCCACCGGCAAAGGCAAAATCCGACGCTTCGTCACTGCCCGGGAACGTATGGGCATCAAGTCCATTGTCGCCGGCTGGATTGCGTCCCTTACCATCCTGGCAGCTACTATCTGGGGATTCTGGTTCTTTGCGCCCTTGACCTATGGAACGCCTGGTTTGAATGTTGCGCAAGTGAACGCGAGGAAGTGGCTTGGCTATGACTTGCACTTTGCGAAATAGGAGCATCCGATCTCATCTCGTTTTCTCCCATTCTCCATAGCTGGCGCCTGATGCCGTGTAAAATGAAATTTGTGATGGGTGTATGCATTTAGCTATATGCCCCCAAGTCTTGATGGTTGATCATGCACGGTTTTGTACAGGAGCTGTCGGTGCGGTGCTTTATGACATTGGGAATCCTTGCTGAACCTGGCTTGATTTCCCAATTCCTTGGATACTGTCACGTCAACGGTGAATCTTCCCTCTCTACTAATCTTTCCTTTGACTTATGTACCCTGATATAGCGCCCGAAATGTGGAATTTTTTGTTTTATTTCACTAATCTAAATGGACTACGAATGAGGACTTGTCTTCGATGTCGTCATAATACTCCATGCATATTCTACAAAACAAGTCTAGCTAGAAATAACATTAAGGAAGATAAGGCTGGTGCCCTAGGTGAATCTATACACAATTAAATCATCAATAACACGAAAGCATTGACTAGTAAGCCATTCGCTTTCCAATCTCACTCTGCCATCCACGAACTCTCTCGAACCCATTTGAGGCAGTTTGGTAATCAAGCATAGCCTGATAGACCTCCTCCTGACTCGTCAACACAAACGGCCCGTACTGCACAACCTTCTGATCCAGCGGCTGCCCAGCGACAAGGATAAATCTCGAGTCCTCCTCCGCGTTATCCGGCACTGACGCCTCGACGTGATCTCCACTCTGCTCGAAAACAACATTATGGAATTGCTTCACTAGCTGTGTCGAGTCATTTGAACCGAACACAGTCGTCCCAGCCAATGTGTAGGCAAACGCATTCCACCCCACAGGGAGGACCTGGGTGATCCGGCCACCAGGCTTGATCGCCACATCCAGCAGCCAGACCGGCGTGTAAGCAAGATCCCGAACAGAGTCAACACCATGGCTCTGTCCGGAGATAACCTTGACGGTCACACGACCCTGGTCAACCGTCGCAACGGGAATCTCGCTCGCGCGCAGATCGCGGTACCTTGGCTCACACATCTTCAGTTTCTTAGGCAGATCAACCCACAGCTGCATGCCGACATTGGGGCTGCCGTCTTCGTTCTCATGCGGCATCTCTGCATGCATGATTCCTTTGCCTGCTGTCATAAATTGCAAATCGCCCGGTCCGATTGTGCCCTTATTCCCTGCAAAGTCTTCATGGTCGACACCACCAGAAAGCAGGTAGGTGATTGTTTCTTGGCCGCGATGCGGGTGGTCGGGGAAGCCAGCGCCCTTGCCGATGGTAAAGTGGTCTAGCATGAGAAAAGGCGAGAAGTTGCGGAGCTTGGGAGTACCGATTGAACGGCGGACGCGAGCACCTGCGCCTTCCGCTTGCTCGATTGCGAGAAAGACGGTACGGATTGCGCGGGGAACGGACATTTTTCTAGCAGAGAAGATGGGATCGTTTGATGGGAAAGGTTCTCTTGCAGGTCTAGTCGTGATGATGGTGTATCTCTGTACTCGCTTCGCGAAGTCCTTCAAGTAATCAATATCAACACTGATTTTCAATTGCGGGTTTCTGAAGTTGAGAGCAGTAAAGACTATTGCTGCGATGCCAACGAAAATGGACCAGAGCAGTTTCATCGGCTACGGCAGCGGCTATTTATATCTGTGCGCTTGGTGGATAGGAAAGTAGTAGAACACCCTCGCGGGGACGACGACGGGAATTTCGTCACATTTTATAATCTCCGAATAAGCATTTCTATACGGATCCCTTACCTAATGCGGAAAAAGCGAGGCTTCGACAAGGATGACAAAGGTTCATGTCAGCTGCCAAGAATTGGGGCTCA
Source organism: Aspergillus spinulosporus (assembly GCA_003574815.1). Taxonomy (NCBI): domain Eukaryota; kingdom Fungi; phylum Ascomycota; class Eurotiomycetes; order Eurotiales; family Aspergillaceae; genus Aspergillus; species Aspergillus spinulosporus. The sequence goes on along the minus strand of QPHH01000010.1, from coordinate 106,253 downwards.
CTTGTGGCCCTGGCATTTACAAGCATGAATCAGCTGGACTAGGACTGAGTGAGACTGAGTTGGACCCCAATTTTAATTGTGACAGTGCATTGATGTACTCAATTTGATTCGTCTCTCAATGCAGTCTGCTCTGCATTACAGTGCTTTGTGTATATACCACAGTATGTATGGTTACTACACTGGCATTGTAACTGAGACGGCGCTATCCTGATAAGGGAAGCTAAGATAAAACCAGCCGCGGCACGTGCTGATAAGATCAACTTCACAGCTGTCATTAACACCAAATAGCATTGTTGGCTGCTCTCTCCATCGCTGAAATAGCTAGAATCGGTCCAGTTGCTCTAATTTCAATCAGTCTCCCTGTTCCGGCGATTTTGATCATTACTCAATCAGCTCACACCGTGGGTAGACTGGCTCCACTTCCAGAACGAATATCAGCGGGTGTCGCCCGACAGCATACAACACTCTACCAATGCGCAGACAGTCGAGAATAGTAGCCTCTCTGCTTGTGCTAGCATGTGCAAGCTCCGGCGCATTCGCGCACAGGAAGTTCAATGTTCATGATGATATACTAGCATACCCTCAGGTGAATCGTGTCCGTCGTCGAAACTCTACTCGTGCTGACGATCACTCTCGTAGTTCCGTATAAAATTCCCCGATGGCTTTATACTCGAGTCTCAAGCACGCGCTTTCCTAGGACAAGCTCCCCATAGCAGCTCTTCGACCACAGACCTAAACGATATCTCCGAACAAACGCCGTTAAAGGACGAAAGTGAAGAATCGATACGCGACGGGTCTAGTGGAGAGAAAGCCAAATTTTCGTATGAGGAGCTATCCCTTGAAGGACAACGATATCTTTGCCAAATACCTGTGGTGGAAGATGGCGATAGCAATCGAACAAAAATAGAAGTGAATGAGGAAGAGGAACGAAAAGAGCTCGCGCGCGCAACAGACAGAGGTCTGGAGCTGCTGCGTGAGATGGAAGGCAAATGCCTCTACTACATCTCCGGATGGTGGTCTTACTCTTTTTGCTACATGAATCAGATTAAGCAATTCCACGCGCTTCCGTCAGGAGGAGGTGTTCCCAACTATCCGCCAATAGAAGATCACACAACACACTCGTTCATACTGGGGAGATTTCCGCAAGAAGAGGGTCAGGATGAGGGAAAGGGTGCGAAGTCCGGGAAGACGACTACAGATTTGGCAGAATTGCAGACGAAAGGAGGCTCACGCTACCTGGTTCAGCGACTTGAAAGCGGCGATCAGTGCGACCTTACAGGAAAGAACCGGAAGATTGAAGTCCAGTTCCACTGTAACCCGCAGTCGACGGACCGCATCGCCTGGATCAAAGAACTCTATACGTGCTCCTACTTGATGCTCATTTATACCCCACGGCTATGCAACGATGTGGCCTTCCTCCCACCCCAGCAAGAGGAGGTCCACACCATCGAATGCCGTGAGATACTTGCTCCGGAAGAGGTCGCCGGCTGGCAAGCTATGCATGAGTACCAATTATCTCAACAGCTGGTAGAATCTGCGGAAGCACCTAAACATCAGGTCATTGGTGGTATTGAAGTTGGTGCCCAGCGGCTAGTTGGGACTGAGGGCCGGCGCATCGAGAAGGGCCGCGTGGCTTCCATAGGCGAGGAGAAAGTGGATGTGGTTGCGAAACGAGTGAACGGAGAGGTGCAACTGCTGTCGGCAGAGGAATTGAAGAAATTCGACCTCGACGAGGCAAAAATTGAGGAGCTCAGGAAGAAGCTGGAGGAGTGGGCCAAGGGGAAAGATTGGACTCTAGAGATCGTGACCGGAAACGGTGCATATCTCCGTGGAGTAGTCGATACAGATGATGATGAAGAAGAGGGGAATGAAAAAGAAGAGGGAGAAGCAGACGAGAATAAGCAGAGGCAAAATGCACAAGAAGCCGCAGGCCAGCCTGTCCATCAGGAAGAAAGCGCGTCAGGGCCGGCCGGGCACACGAAGGATGACAGATCGGAAGATGGCGAGGATCCAGATGTGGATGGGAGTGAGGAGATCTTCAAAGACGAACTGTAGATAGGCCATCATTTATATGAGCTGACAATTCTGTATGTGCGTTAAAATTGGACTTCGTGGACTGTAGGCCGTAGACTGTAGAGTCTGAGCCTGGGACGCAGGGCACGCCTGGGACGCAGGGCACTCTATCGCAGGTCGTATCGCAGATCATGGACTCGTAAACGTGGTGTGCAGATAGACTGCTGTCAAAACACAAGAACGTGCTCCCTGCATCCAGTCAAACTTTGATAGTACGCGTAAAAGATCGACTGAGGCGATATTTCTGGCACTCCGCGTCGTTGCGAAACCTGCAGCCTCGGGCGTCGAGTCTCGCTGGAGGAGGTACGGAGTACTAGGTACAGTACACAGTGCGTAACTGTGCCTGTCGTGCTGATTTGCGCAAACCACCCCCTCAGCCCCAACGATCGGCATTTCCCTCGTCTGTTCACAGAATTCCACGACGGTTTGTCCCTTTCTGTCTTCCTCGTCCCTCCGCGGTTTCGTTTACAGCCTGTACCCCGGATTTGCACCGTTCCAGCCTGATCGATGAGTTGGGAGCTGCCAAGCCCAGCCCACTCTGTCTCGCTCGTGGACTTACCTCTCCGGCCATTACGACGACGAACCCCGACCGACCGTCTACTGACTTCCCGTCAACCCGGTCTTCTTTCTCCCCCACGCACGATCCCAATCGATATTGCCTTGACGTCTTCTCCCTGAACGCTGCAGTTGCAGCCGGACCGCTTCCCTACCGCGTCTGTCCACTACCCCGATCAGCACACGCAGGCCCAACATTCAGTTGACCGGCCACCATGGGTTTCATCGGTGTTTATACCGCCATCTACGACTACCAACCGCAAGCGCAAGGTGAATTAGAACTTCGAGAAGGCGACCTGCTATATATTCTCGAGAAGAGCGACGAGGACGATTGGTGGAAGGCCAAAAAGAAGGCGGACCGGGAGGACGAAGATGAGCCCGAGGGTCTAGTACCAAATAACTACGTCGAGGAGGTAAGGACACCTTTTTTGGGCTTGGTGGAGTGCCGTGTGTGAAGGGGTGTCTACAATGGCGCCTGGTGCCTTACTTGAACTTCCCTGGGCTGTTTCGCTCTCAGGGGCTTGCGATGACGTTCTCCCACGGCCACAGAACGAACAGGAACACTGATGAATTAATAGGCCAAACCAATTCACACCGCGAAAGCTCTCTACGATTATACACGTCAGACAGATGAGGAGGTATCGTTTTCGGAGGATGCGAACTTGGTGGTGTACGACACTTCGGATCCAGACTGGACTTTGGTTGGAGTCAATGGAGATTTTGGATTCGCCCCGTCAAATTACATCGACATCCTTGACGATTCTGTAGCTCATGCAGCTCCCGCCCAGACCTCTGCATTGCCGGAACCCCCTTCGCCGGCTGCAGCGTCCCCAGCGTCCCCCGTTCCCGCACCGGCACCTCCTAGCCTTCCGCAGCGTCCAGAGCCGGCTCCCGCGGAAGAACCTAGCTCGCCCGTCTCAAGCTCTCCTGGTGATGCCGTGCGGAATCCCGCTGCAGCTGCCATCGCTAGTATACTTCACAAGCAGCACGCCCCTCCGGAGTCACCCAGAGAGGTTCCCCCTCCCCCACAGCCGCAGCCACCCTCAGAGCCGCAATACCGTGAGCCTTCACCTCCGCCACCTCAGTTGCCGCGACGGCCCCCTTCGGAGCAGTTGACATCTCCGGTCCGTCTCGAGTCACCAGCATCCGCGCCCTCGCCGGTTTCTCATCCTCGGCATGCTTCGATACGAGAGAACGATGGTGGTCCACGAGAATCCCCTCCTTATAATCGGGTTGGACGGACAGCGCCGCGCTCCCCATCTGGGTATCACATTTACAATATCAACGAGATGGTTGAGGTCATGGGTAAAAGAAAGAAGATGCCCACGACCTTAGGGATCAACATCGCCACTGGAACTATCTTCATTTCACCAGAGGACGATGGAGATGTGCAGGAGTGGAGTGCCGAGAAGCTTACCCATTATTCCATTGAAGGAAAGCACGTTTTCATTGATCTCGTTCGTCCTAGCAAGAGTGTGGATTTCCATGCGGGGGCCAAAGACACGGCCCGCGAGATTGTCTCGGCGTTGGGTGAGATCTCTGGGGCCTTTCGCGCAGAGGGCTTGCGGGAAGTGATAGCAGCAGGTTCTGGCGGCGGTGGTGTGCAGAAGAAAGGAACTATTCTCTACGACTTCATGGCGCAAGGTGACGATGAGGTAACGGTTGGTGTCGGTGATGAGGTAGTGATTGTAGACGATACTAAGTCCGAGGAATGGTGGATGGTTCGACGCATCAAGAATGGCAAGGAGGGAGTAGTTCCAAGCAGCTATGTGGAGGTCACCGGTTTTGTCTCCCCCCCTACAACCACTAATCCTATTGAGTCCGGCTTGTCGGCTGTTGAGAGGAACAGGCTTGAAGAGGCTCGTCTAGCCAAGGAGGCTACACGAAAGTCGGTAGCAGAAGCAGCTGCACCACGCAGCCCCACGGTATGTCCTTTGCACAGCATGCGAAGCAAAGCTAACAGATCAAGCCGCAGCACCACAAGAAAGACAGCAAGAGCAGCCAGAGATCTAGTAAGCATCTACATTGACCTTGTCTCATACATCTCTGACAAAATATAGAACCCGACCCGGCGAAGGTTAGGACGTGGGTCGACCGGTCCAAGGCATTCACGGTGGAGGCTCAGTTCATCGGCTTGCAGGATGGCAAGATACATTTGCACAAGACGAACGGAATTAAGATCGCGGTGCCAATCCCTAAAATGTCGTTTGAGGACTTGGAATATGTTGAGAAGGTTACTGGAATCTCCCTTGACGAAGATAAGCCATTGTCCGACATTCGTCGTCGTTCTCAACGTATCGAGGCCGATAAGGCAGAGAAGACTCGGTCCTCGAGTGAAGGAAAGTCTGGCGCTACTTTCCAACAGTCCGATTACGACTGGTTCGACTTTTTCCTCAAAGCTGGTGTTGGTCCTCATCAATGTGAGCGGTACGCGCAGAATTTCGCCAAAGACTCAATGGATGAAAGTATCCTTCCAGACATAACCCCCGAGAATCTGCGCACGCTGGGCTTGAAAGAAGGTGATATCCTGCGGGTCATGCGCTATCTGGATAACATGTTTAGGCGGACAGGTAACAAGTCGAAGCTGCGAAATGTGAGCTTTGGTGGTGAAGAGGTCATGGGTAATGGTGAGGAATCTGGTGGTCTCTTTGCTGGGCCTGGTGGAGCATTGCGCAACAACACCCGAAAGAGCCGTCCAGCACCAGCTGTTCAAACCAACGACGTGGTTGACCCGAAAGTGTTTGAGCAAAAAGATACGGCAAAACAGGACAAACCACCCAGCAGCAGCACCCCTCCACCGGCCTCTACCGCCGCCGGCGACAAGCCTTTGCAAAAGGGATTCGACGACGATGCGTGGGAAGTCAAGACTCCCAAGCAACCGGCAGCGACAACGACAGCTGTCAGCTCACCACCACCCGCAGCGGCACCCGCCGCGACCAGCTCTCCGGCTCAACCATCAATTACTGGGGCTATGGCCGATTTATCCCTCCTTCAGGCGCCCCTACAACCAACTCCTGCGCAGCCCACATCTGCCCCTGCTCCTGCTCAATCACCCCCCGCAGCTCAACCTATTCAAGCCCAGCCAACGGCGATTCCCGCGCCCCAGCCACAGCAGCCGGGAGCCTCACCCAACTTTTTTGCACAGGTGGCACAGATTGGGCAACAACAACCTATGCAAACTGGCTTTCAGCAGTCCCGACAGCGCCCACAGGCACCTCAAGTCATGGGCCAAAATTCCCTTATCCCGCCGCCACCTCAGCGACCGCTCTCTGCGCCTCAGAACATGCCACAGCAACAGCCTTTTGGCCTACCTCAGCTGCAGCCACAGCTGACGGGTCTGCCTCAACAAGGCCCCCAGATTGCAGCCCCAGGGCAGAGTCTAGCCGAATTGAACCAACAACGCTTCCAGCCTTCCTTCCAACCACAACACACAGGATTCATGGCTTCGAACCAATTCCAGAACGGGCTAATGCCGCAACCTACTGGTTTCCAGCCCCAGTCGCAGTTTGGGATTCAGCAGCAACAGACTGGATTCGGCCTCGCACCGCAGCCAACAGGCTTCGGGAGCTTCGGTGCTCCCAACCAGCAACCCATGCCGACCGGCATCAACTCTGTTCTTCCTCCCCCATTGCAGCCTCAGCCTACAGGTATGAATGGTTCGGGCTCTATGGCTTACTCTCCGTCCCCTCCCCCAGTTCCACCCATTCCCCAGCAGCAGACAATTGCCCCACTGCAGGCCCAGAAGACGGGTCCAGCTCCTCCGGTCCGATTCGGTGTCAAGCCCGACGCACCCAAGAAGCTTGCTCCTCAGCCAACAGGACTGAAGGCCAACCTCTCGCAAGCCAGTAAGTTCTACGCCTTTCCGCATATCGCCAGTAGCTAACTTGTGCAGCACCCACAAACCCGTTTGGCTTTTAGGCGAAGCGTTGTGTACATAGGATTTCCTTCGCAGCACATGAACCTTTTATACACTATCTTTTGCTCATTCTGCTGGCGGGATTGCAAGCATGTCTGTCCTGACCTAATTCCCTTTCCTCACCTAAGCACATGATACATGCAGCGATCTAGGCATGACCCACCATCATCTACCCACGCAGCAAGCGCCGAGTATCTGTTACGCGGCACACCTTCAGCGAACTAGACTTCAATATTCCTTCTTTCTTTTCTTTTCCTTTTCTTTTTCACCTTCGCTCTGACTGACCCGATATACGTAATTTTGGAAGACCACGTTACGCTAACGCTCTCCCGACATTTTCTTTGTCTGCTCTGTTCTCTCCATTTGGTCTGTGCGAGTCCAAAATGCACTCCCCTGCTGCGTTGGCTAGTCGTGTCTAGCATTATCTTTACTCTCCGTCTGAGCCTTTGTTTTGCTTTACTGCATGCCTATCGTTACTTTCCTCTTGTGTGTCTTGGCCGGTGTTGGACCTTTGTCTGTCCTCAGCAACCTAGGTAGTTTTATCCTCAACGTCAATATGTAATGTTGAGTTATAACCAGGCTGGTGCCGCGCCGACTTCGTGTAGGGCTGGTCTGCGCTAGGAGAGAAGATAGGCACCAACCACTGTGCAGTGTATTCAGAACTCCTTTCGAACCATTTCTCCTTGCAGATTCCGAGCACTCAGCACTTATGATACCTTTGCAGTGTCTCATCTACCTAGACTTCGACACTGCCACGTACAAGCCAGCACCATGAAAATCCACGGCCTGAGCGGCAGGACTATTCAAATCAAGAATATGTCAAAGTCCACCAGCAATAGATGAATCCCTTGACGATCTAGCATGCGCTCTCCTAGCGTTCTTATATCGATCATCTGAGATTCAGTTTTGTGTTTTACTCTTACCACGCAGCCTACTGGATGCTGTCCGATAGTCCTCCATTAGCTCAAGGTACACTAGGGTTGGGGATTAGCACAACCGCGTGCTGTAATTTCTATAGCATTGAGCACGTGGTCCGGTCTCCGTCCCGAGGGCTGGTGCAGGTGCCAGCCCTTTTGTTTGCCATAAATCTCCAGCAGAACAATCTCTTTGTCTGTGACAAAGGGATAAATGGTGGAAATGAAAATAGATATTCGAAGATGGTGTCGAGCAGGGCGGCCAATATCCATCAGTCACCTCCAATAAAGCCTCGTTCTAAATCATTGCGGCCTTTTCTTGTCGTCAGGATGTAACTAGTTTTGATTCAATGTTTAAGGTAGTTCTTTCCTTTTCTCGTCGCAATCCTCAAGCTTTATATAGACCCAGATACAATCCTTCACCCCTTCGTAGGGTTTGTTTGGCTCACTCGCAATCAGAATCTAGAAGAGTGAGAGAAGGAAGCAGTATCATCGTTAATATGAAATCTATCATATTGTTTTAGTATTGGATCAAATACTAACACTGCGTCGAGAGCAAAATGAGGACGTAAGGTGGTTTGAAGCATAGGTAGGTCATTGTTTTTACCTGTGGGAGGTACAAGGTAGAACAAATCCTGTGACGAAGCTCTAAACGACCACAATTTGCAAGGTGCCTGCCGTCAAGGAAATTTCCAGGTAGGACAAGCGGTTGTAATGACGGCATCTTTGGACATTTCGCGACTTCAATTAAAGAAAAAAAAGTGTCACAATAACACAGAAAAAAAACGTCCCCGGACAGGCTCGAACTGTCAACCTCCTGATATCGGAAGCAACCGCTTCTTAACAGTCAGACGCGCTAACCAGTTGCGCCACGGAGACCATTGATTAAAATAGAGGTATGCTGTTAGGTTTATGTTGCTTCAACTCCCCACTGTAAAGAAGAATGGCAAAATTGCCACAAGACAAAACCCGTGGTTGTCGTCGGACGCCAATGACATGGTTTTGTGTTAACTTTTGGCTCAATCCTCACTTGAGCCGCACGTGCATGTATATGGCGTATGTTCTCTCTTCGAGATAATTCCGGCATTACTCTTCAACAAAACAAAAACAGTTCAGCCAGACAGAGCCCTCCTAGAAGCAAAAAAGATACCGTCCTCGGACAGGCTCGAACTGTCAACCTCCTGATGACTAAGGTCTGGACTTGACTTCTCAAATCTAGTTTCCTAACAGTCAGACGCGCTAACCAGTTGCGCCACGAAGACCGCTTATTGGTCGTCAGTTCGGTTAGATGCCTATATAAAGTCTGACACTTTTTATTTTTTCCCCCGATTGACGATTGATGTATAGATGATAGCCCATAAAGGATGTGCTGTAATCCAGTAAGTAGTTTAGTAGTATGTGGAAAATATGGCTTCCTAGCCTTATCGTTGTAAGAGAACAACATTAGCTGGAAACCCCCCGAGGTTTGGAGCCTGTTCATTACAGAAGCCATACTCTGATTATATTGTTCTTTGGTCATGTGAAAGCATATATTTCCGCTAAATCCAGTATGGTGGTCTTCACAGCTGGCATGTTCATTAAATGATCTCCCTACCCCTTTACCCTCCACTATTTGCTGGTCTACCGCAATATTTACCCAATCACTTTTAACGGATGGAGGACGAGCGGGAAGCCGAAGCTTTCGTACCGAATGCAGGAAGCCCTAAATTCAAGATCCGTTATCGACACTATAACCAACGAAGGTCACAGCTCCCACGGGGCCTCTGTGATAGACATTTATAATGCCTTATGACGAACATTGAAAAGGGGGCTCATGCCATTCTTCCCAGGGCGAGACTCTTCACCTGCCGTAAAATGAAGCCGGTTAGAGCCATATAACAGCCACATATGCCGTAAACGCAACAAACACAACCTCAATGATTTCCACTATGCCATGGAAGACACAAGGCCGATACGCAGCTATTGTCATGCCCAGTGCAAATAGAGGTCCAGTATCGAGTGTAAGAAGCCACATGGGTTCGAGCAAGAAAGTATCATCGACCATGGCACCAGCGACCCTAACCATAGAGCGCACCTTAGGATAAACTCCCAAGTGGTTCCTGAACGTTGTGCTCCATTGGACCTCCATATTCCCAGGGCTCAGTATATAAGGCGCGATGTCGACCATGACCCAAGGGATTGCCGTAGCTGTTTCTGCCACGACGAGCACGACGAACACGTCTGCAGGAAGATGCCTATAACAAGACCGCTCGCACAGCGGTTTAAGAGGGTCCGCTCACCCTGCCCAGATTCCCGTCACACACTTTCTCGCCATGGGCAGCCGGGGCGGCTTTCTATCAGAGAAAGACTGATTCAGATGTACGCCGACACACCGTATTTCCTCAGCATAGAACCTAACCATCCATGAGTCCCTCCCCTAGATTTGGTCACCACCGAATAAAGCCTGATGGGAGGAGGGGAAGTGAATAGCCAGCCGAGCTTGAAGGTACCGTATCTGCGATCGAGGCATTGCGGGGAATTGTCGCAGTAGCCATGCTCTGCGTCTGTAGGGCGTTACCTATCCCCCTGGTACGGGGATCCGCGAAAAAGGCCAACTGGAAAAAAAAAGAACGTTAGGATGTGATACCAGTCATTGTACTAGCCTCATGGACATGTAAAACCCAACTAAAGCAACCGCAGAGACGAGCATCCTCTCACCTGCTGGTTGAGGCCATGGTCCAGGTAGGTGAAGCACTGTCGGCGGGAATCCAACAATCTGCGCCGACTTCGTCTCGCTTCCTCCCCTCTCAATCCCACAAGCTTCCCAGAGCCTCCACCTCATTAAATTTCCCACAGACGCCGTACTATCAATTATGGCTCTTGATATGATTTCGAAACCGCGCATTCGACGCACCAAAGAGCCAACTCCCCACTAAGGTATGCACTTTACCCGTATTTGCGTTTTTGAGGCTGTTTATCCGACAAACAATGTTGCCATAGAACACCAAAGCTCGAAAGTAGCCCATAGCAGAGAAGAGATGGCACAATAGGTCCCAGGATATCCACACCAAAGGACAACGAGATCCTCCTATAAACTTCGCCCCAGCCTCCAAGATCCATCCTGGGCTCAGGAACTGCTCATTCTCACCACTTGTCGACCCTTCAGTCTGGATTTACGAGAGACGCTAAACGGCATCAAAGTGCAAACAAGGAAACGATGCAGAGAGAACAAGTGCGACGATGATCACATCCGATGCTCTCGTAGGGGTCTGTCCCCGGAATATGCAGTGTACCCTAGCTTTTGGATAGAACACCTCCATATGAACTAGGTGGGAGAATTGTCACTGCATTTGGAGCCGCGTTCCGAATATGAGCAGACCGATGAGGGTCCATAATCCGGGTACCAACAGGGATCGCGCCTCACTACCAGCTTCCAGATTAGCAAGAGCTATTCTGACCAACTTCAGGCCACCGCCATACGTATGCGGGTCAGGAAGTGATTGTTACGGTTCTGAGCTCATCAACAAGCGCGAGAAGCTCTACAATATTTGTGATATTTTGGGATTGCCGATCTCAGAGTCGGCGTTGAGCCAGAACCTCTGCCCTTGCTGATTTAGCTCCGGTCGGATTACTCATTCTAGCCAAGCGCTTGGCACCCTGAAACCCTTGGAGGCTAATGGCTTGGACCCTGATCAACTCTGCCAGGGGATTTCTGAAATGTTGCTACCTGCGTGAACATGCAGCTGTTCGCGCTCTTGCTGCGAGTGGCAACCGCTCTATTACTGTCAATTGGTGAATAATAAGATTTTCAAACAGCTCTCGCTAGCCTCATTGCTAATCTTCTCAGGGACTGTCGCCCAGGAATGTTCGAGCCATGAGAACTATACAGCTCGCAATCAGACAGAGATCGACACGATCACCCAAAATTGCACCACAATAGTGGGCGAGCTTGGTCTTGTTGACTGGTCTGGGCCGCTAACGCTGCCCAACATCACACGCATCGGGAGTATCCGAGTCTACTCTGGCGATATCACCGCCATTGAGCTCCCTGTTTTAACATACCTGGGTAGTGATCTGCTCCTCACGAACTTGCCATCGCTGCGTAGAGTATTTCTGCCTAAACTACAATATATCGAGGGACTCTACGTAGACCTCGTGGGCAATGCACCGGAGTTACATGTTCCAAAATTGACGAATACGTCGTCCATCTATCTACGAGGCAATTTCTCAGAGTACGTTGGCCATTGCAAGTGACGGGCCGTGCACTAACAGAGATGCAGTCAGTCGTTCCTTTCGTTGCGCAATGTTGAAAAGAAACTCGATATCTGCAACGCCGTCAGCTGCGGCTACTACTCCCGTATGGACGCATCCACCTCAATGCGTCTTTCATTCCCGTCCCTTGAGCGTATTGGTAGCCTCATAGTCGGCGGGAACGTGTCAAGGTACGCTCCTTTCTGCAATTCTGAAACACTAGCTTAATCTAGTATAGCCTGTCACTGCCTGAACTCACCACTCTCACATGCAATGACTGTGATTGGGTGGCACTGCAATTGAAGCTCTACGGCTCCTCACGAATACCAGTCAACCTTCCCAAGCTCACTAATACCAACGGATCTCTTTACATCCGAGGTGATATCGACTCGTTTGTCCTCCCTACCTTCCACCATCATCCGTGTTACCCATGAGCTGGGGAACAAAAGGCTAACAAGAGTTTATCCCAGAATATCCCTCCCATCCCTGCGAGAATACAACCGCGAGCTCATTGTGACTCCCTACGAGCCGCTAGATATAACTCTACCTGTGGAGCGAGCAGAAGATTTTTCGTTCACGGGGAATGTCTCGAGGTAAGGCTCGCCGCTGTCCCTAACAAGCAACCGGGAACAGTTAACCAATTCTTGTCCATCTGTGGCTGCTAGCATCCACCTCCCCAATCTAACAGATTTCATCCGCATACATATTAACTCAGATCTTGATTTCGACTGCGACGCGCTCTGGAAGGATCTCGATAAGACAAGCGGGCCGTTGAATGAGAGTAGAAAGGAGGAGTACTTTCAATGTTCTGTGGGCATGTCTTGGCAGTTAAAAGGCTCGCAAACGGCCATGGTTGTCGCTGCACTTGGCGTTGGGCTTGTGATGAGTTTTTTAGTATAAGTATGTGTTATGGGATGTGTAAGCGTTTGTTTTGTCTTTGTTAGTGGATAGATGGGATACATACAGGAATATACATGATAGAATCATAGAATCAATGTATAGCTGCTTATGTACAGGCACCTAGATGTCGGGATGCTCTTTTATTTGATATCATAGCTGGCGAGCGCTTTAAAAACAATATGCTCCGCTTCAAAATTTGAATATTATGTGTTTAATGGTGTGATATTAGATTTATATACAGCCAATCCTCGAGAGAGAGCTAAATATAATATCACAATGATCAGAACCAAGTACTACCCATCAAGGTAAGCCCACACGCCAGACATGCTATAAAAAAGACAAAATCCAAATCCAAACCCAACTCCGATCTCCAATCATGAATCATTAGCCTCCTCCAGTCACAAATATAAGAGCTCAGAGAACACAGCCAGACGGGTCCATAGGGGTTATATCTCGTCCCAAAGCCCGAATACGGGGAGATCTTCAGCCATGTAGAGAAGCCCGTTATCAGACAAGATCATATCGGAGAGCGGCGTGTGACCATCACCTTCGCCAGTCTCAGCTCCAGCCCCCCGGGACGCTGATGCCGAGGCTCCGGCACCAGCCGAGGGCAAACCCATGGTGCCGCCTGGCGAGAAGTTTATGGGGATTCCCGTTGTTGTGAGAGTAGAGATCGCCGAGTCAAATGGGAGTCCGGCAGTGGCAGCACCACAGAGCGCGTCCCAGATGCTACTTTCTTGTGGCGTGAGGGTTGTTAGATCGGGTTGTTGTGGTTGTTGTTGTGACGGGATGGGATTATTTGTTTGGGGCAGTTTATCCGGGGGTAAAGGGGACGGGATTGCGACTTCGCCTGGCCGGCGGACAGAGGGTATGATATCTGGTGTGGGTGATAGTTCGCCTTCACTAGCAGGCCCGACTTGACCGAAGAGCTGTTCGACCTGTCTGCTGCGACGTTCCATCCATTGCCGGTTGCGGCGGCCTACGTACTCGGTTACTGCAGCCCGGAGATACCTGATAATCTGGAGGAAGCGGCAAGAGTGCGGATCATGAGGGACAAACAGCTCAAAGAATCTCTCGGCTTTGTTCATGCCTTCTTCAAGCGGGAGGAGATTGTCGTAGTCGGCGAAGAAGGCAGCGCCTAGCACGACAGCTGAGTTGAAAACGGAATTAATTAGGAAAGGAAGGCGGCGCGGGAGAGCTTCGTATCGGGCGAGGCCCTCTACGATGTCGAGGCCGCGCAGGGCAGAGTAGACGCAGGCATCGGCGAACAGGGATAGCCGGGATGTACCGTTTCTGGTCTCGGGGGCTCCGGCGGAGCCTTTCTTGCTTTTTACGTATTGTGATACCCAGAAGATGAGGAATGGGCGGGTCAAGAGAATGATAGACCAGTAGTACGACCCGAAGACATGCGCTGCGGCCAAGCTTTCCTCTAACGTTCTAGAATCCAATTGCTCTCTTTGTAACTGTAGGAATGTGGGAAGAGTCCTGACCCAAGCTCGATGCTGATTAGAGATGTTCTCGGCAAGATTAATCGAGATCACCTGTCGCATGTACACTTCGGTGAGAACGCGCTCGAAGATGCGACAGAGAGAAATCACAGTTGTAGATAATTGGTCCCGGGGAAGATGTGATTCTCTTTGGCTGACCTCATTCTCGCGAAAGTCATAGTCAAAATCCGACGTGGCGGGAGGGCGTCCCAGAGATGCACTGAGGAAGAGATCCATCATCCGAAGGCTCTTCCACACTCGTTCCCGGGCCCTTCTTTCTCGCGCGGTGAACAGAGAATTTGCATCCCTTCGGTGTATGCCTACTGCATATGCAGCCCGTAGCGCGATGCCTAGATTCATAAAGGCACCATTCCGACGACAAGCACCAAGCATATACATGGAAATCAGAACATAGGACTGGATCGTGTATAAGCTAGGAGTTTCAGTAAAAGCAGAGAAAGCCAGTTGCCGGCCGCTGACAAAGTATCGCTCCGCTTGAGCCTGGTTGGTGTCGGATACCTGGGCGCCAATTGCGAGGACAAGATAGAAGATCGAACTGACCGTGTCCTCATCCCCTGTCGGATTTTCAATCCAATTGGCGAGCCGCGGGTGAAACTCCTCAAGGTCAAACAAGTCGAGCAATGGACTGGTAGCCAAAACATACTGACGGGCGAGCCGTTGCGCCTCGTCATTACTTGGAGGCTGAACCAACGGCCCATTCTGCGTTGTTGAACTGCTCTGGAACGCCTCCAGCATTGAATGGCGCGACGTATCCTCCGTGAATTCGCACCGTCCGATCGATTGCGACACAATACGCCGAACGCTCTGTAAAAACGACAAGCTGGCGGAATCCCCAATATACATAAACTTTCCCTGGCCATCTCGCAGCAGTCGCGCGACCTTCGGCACAGGTGCCGCTGCACCATCCTTATCCTCCCCAACTTGCTGCTCTAGATTTGCGCTTGTATCCTCGAGTGAGTTGAGGAGGTGATCCATGGCCGTCCGCCGCTGGGGAGTGGACACGAGATGCTCGCTAAGTAACATTGCTTCTTTGGGGTCATTGCCGGGCCGGAGTAACCGAGCAGGCTTGTCCGAGAAGTGGCATTCGGCTTCTTTGCGCCGCTGGATGCATATCGTGCAGGGTTGTTCCCCGTTGCACTTTTGTTTCCTCCTCTTGCAGCTGTCGCACGCCCGTTTGCACCGAAGACGGGCCCCGGGAGCTGTACTGGCTCGAGGCATTGGCCTAGTCTGATTCGAGTGTGTCTTCGCAGGTCGTTCGCGGCCAATGCGGGGGATGGTGCGGCGATTAATAGGCGGTTGATTGAAGGCCTATTCGGCTACTTCGAGATAAACTGTTGCGCATCTCTTGTCAATAAAGCAGGGACTTAGCGCATATTGCATGTCAAGCAAATCCCAGACAATAATCAAGCTGGGAGTTGTGCTGAGTGAAGTTGCGGTGCCTGGCTTCCTGGCTTCCCTAGACTGTGGAATTATCGGAGCTTGGCATATGCCTGAGGCAGGAAGATCGACGGCCGACGCCTGAGGCAGACTTCGCTTACGAACCATCATAACCCATATTTCCTGCAAATATCATGGCTTATCACACTAAATCATATTCAAAGATCATGACTTAATCTTACTAAGGTACAGCTGCTAAAGTATAGTGTGGCTGAATTTTGTCCAAGTCACTAAGCAGTTTCCACCAACTTACTCAGCCCGAAAAGACACAAGCCGTCCGAATGTGTCTGCAGTGCCCCAAATGCCGTGGCGCAAACCAGACAGTTGAACAATTTGACTATGGTCGACGAACAAATTGACGTCGATGCCAAACTCCCGAATGTACCAAGTATAGACTTGGGGATCTGCTGCCTCAAACATGACCCGTTCAGGCGGAAGTTCTTTCATGATCTTCGACACTACGTCCGTCCTCCATGACTTGACGTTCTCTGTGATACCCTCCGACTCAATCATCAGACGCTCTACACCAGCATCCAGGAATTTCCGCCCCATGTTGACCAGTTTTCCGGGGTCGGACGTGCCGAGTGACTCGAGACCAGCCGCCGAGGTATCACCTCCGGCCCCAAACTGAATTCCTAGTTCGGGTTTCGCCTTCAGTCCGTATGAATGAACTTTGTCAACCAGACGAAGCCAGTCGTCTTCAGGGATCGAGAGGAAGCCGGAGGAAAGCTCAATAACGTCGAATCTGTGGTGCAAAGTCAGAACCCAGAATGGAACAAGATTGAGCATGACAAACCCTAGATCTTTGCATTTGGTGAGGTACTTGTCAAAGATCGAGTTGGGGTCTGGATGAGTGAGGAGATGCTCGGCCCATCCGCCCTAGAAACCAGTTAGTGTCGACCCGTCTCGCTAGATATCCAGATGGCACTTACCGTTGAAACATAGACGCTGTGTTCATGTGCAAGGTCGATCAATTCTCTCAACGGCTTCTCTGGGAAGAGAGAGAAAGAGCCACCGGCGAACTTGAGTCCGTCTACATGTGTGCCCATTCTGGAAATCATTAGACGGCTGAGCCCCACGAACATCTGAGACTCAACACTTACGTCTCGAGGATATCGGCAAGGTATCTCTTACCCATAACCTACGACCGTGAGTTAGCCTTGTTGCTTGCCTGCAGCTGTTGCTAGTATCTAGCTAGCACGTACTGTGTAGTAAGGTCCTCTAATCTCAGTTACTCCCTGCGATCTCGGCTTTTTTGGTCGTGGGTTTGACCGTGCAAATCCAAACCCGTTGGCCTTGTCTTGAAGCAGGATAGCTGCTTTCTTGGAAACAGGGGCCGTGGTTGAAAAGCCCTTGGACAATACTATTGGTGCAGCAGCCCTTTGAAAAGTTGATCCCAGGGCGTTTCCCGACGATAGAGCAGAAGCTCGAGCTATGGGGGACAGCATCGTGGCTCCTTTTAGGTTGATATCACGTCTATTTTACGGTAAAGGTTCGGTGACTCAAAAGTCAATCGATAGGTGCGCTGCAACTAAAGCAAGCTGGAGTAGATAGTCTCAGCTTTGGCATTGATGAATTTGCTAGAGAGCTAAGTATGAAAGGAGGTAATGTAGAAAATAAGTTGAGACAACTGCATATATCAGGTGAGTGGCCTGTTTCATCATACGTACATCATCCACCCCCCAAAGTAGCTACTGGTGGCATGGAGATGAAATAATAGGTATTGACTTGACAATGGCAATAAATGCAATGATGTCATCATGTGGTTGGAGAAGAGATCCACGGTGTGCAGAAGCTTCAGGGGTCGTCATGGATGCTGAAGTATAAAAATCTCCTGAAGTATATTGAGATGAATCCGGTATGCCATGCCCGGCTTGGCTAGACTAACTGTTCCTGTAAAAGAGAACATAAGTTCATAACTTTATGCAGACGGTCTTCGGCGTTCGGAACTTTCGGAAAAACAGTATCGGAAAATCGGAGACTGTTAAGGCCGGGGTAGTGTATGGTAACCTATTGGTAAGCTGGTAACGCCCGGCACCTGATACACCAATCGACTTCGATCTTACTGAGAGCCGACTGCGGAGGATATAAGATGGATTAGATTTAAGCTGAATGATTCGTGATCCGAGCACTTAATCGAAGGCGCTGGGCAAAGCAAAGGGTGAATCATTGACACCCTGTAATGGTTTCTACTGGTAATGGGCGTACCAGCCTTATGGAGGAATACGGCCGTGTCCGTGATTACCAACTGATCGTCTCCACTCACGCACGACCTCTTGCCGCACTAGTTCAACGTGGATCGTCTGGACTCTTAGGTGATTTATAGGCCTTACCCAAGAAACCGAAAACCAAGATACCTAGGTAATCTAGAGATACGAAGTCTATAGGCTGCGAAAGAGGCTCGAGGCGGGTATCTTCGGCTTGTGCAGTGAACAGTGCTCCAGTCCACAAACGAGCTTGAAGAGTCTGGCGCCTAACCTGGAGGGGGAAAAGCTAGCTGCAGAGAGCAGACAGCTGACCAAGACATGGGTAGCTTGGAAGGATACACCTCCACTTCCAAGTTGCAACCTTGGTAACCTTACAGGGCCACAAGGCTGTCGATCTCCACCGTATCTCGGAAGCAAGCAATCGCCGAATGGCAGCTTCTTATCCTAGACTCCGGGCCATCCGGTCTTGTGTTTTGCAGTTTTGCTGGCAACGATGCCTTGTTTATGCCGTCTTCCACACGCACTCATGCATTCACTTACTGGCTGACCCCACCTGCACCCTTTGTGACATGGAAGTGTCCGTGGCCGGTCTGTTCTCTTCAGCCGGGGCCCCTGATTGCAGTAGTACAAATATTAATAGTCGCGTGTCCACGTACAGAGAAAGAGGGAAGCAGCAGCCGTCCGTGACTCCGTAATCACTGTCAGTGTCAGCTTTGCGCTCTGGCACCATCAGGCATCAGCTCGTTTCTCCCCTCTCCGGTCAAGTCGGGTCCTTCGTTAATCCCAAAGTCCAAAAGGTGATGCTGACTTGGTCCTACGACCGTGATCCCCATCCCTGCGGCTGTCTTCTCCTGCTTTCCCCTTATCATTAAGGTTGACGTTCCTCCACCCTCTTTACCAAGGCTGCTGTCAGGAACACAGCACACCATGGGCGCCGGAGCTATCTTGGAACCCCTGGTGGTCATCGCCTTGCTTTTCGGCGGCACTTGGATCAACCGTACCGCTGGCTCGTTTTCTCCCTCGCGTCGCGCTCGCCGCAGATCTATCGATCGTTACCGTGGTGCTTCACCGGATTCTATCGAGTCGGGCCTTTGTTCGCCCACGCCCAAGGATGGCCTATTGAAAGACCGACCTTTATCTCCTGCGAGCTCTCACTTTGGGCATGAGACATGGCGGAAGCGAAGAATCGGAATACTTTCCTGGACCGCCGAAGTTACCTCCCCGAATACTGTTGTTTTCCAGGACCGTCTTCTCAGTCGGCTGCTACACAAGTTGCCTTTCCTGGCGGAATGTTGGTACTGGGCGTTGGTGTACTGGGTATGGCCATAACAATTCTTCTTTGATTGGCTAGAACACGGCTGACTCAACCGGTAGACATACCAACTAGGAAGAGCATTCACGGCCGTAACCCTACAAGAAGGAACGGTTGATGTAGCGAGAAAACATGCGCTTAAGCTTATCGAGATTGAACAGGCCCTCGGATTGTTCTGGGAGGTTCCCATCCAGCAGTTCTTCCTCCGGCACCCGTTGCTCATGAAATGGACCAATTGGATCTATTCGTTTATCCATATCCCTGGAACAATTGCATTCTTAGTTTGGCTATATTACTATACAATCACAAGAAACAATTTCGATGAATCCCAGTCCGGGAAGCCCCGAGGGACGACGAGTGGCTCACCTGCTGGGCCGCTTCTCTATCAAGCTCGTCGACGAACATTAGCTGTGTGCAATCTCCTCGCATTTGTCGTGTTCACCCTGTGGCCCTGTATGCCGCCTCGGCTGCTGAGCGATGAGAAAGTGCAGGGACCCGAAGGAAAGCTGGCACGCAGCTATGGCTTTGTGGATACTGTGCATGGAGCCGAAGGCGCTGGTAGTGTGTGGACCGAGAACAGGTTCTGCAATCAATATGGTGAGCAGCCTTTTTTTTGGCATTCAGTCATTTACTAAGACTCTTCGTCAGCTGCTATGCCCTCTCTGCATTTCGGGTATTCCCTCATGATTGGACTCACCATCATGACAATTCCACTGCCTGCCCACCATCGCGTCTCGACTCGAGTTCGAATTGGCCCATTTGGTGTCCAGATTCCGTCCCGTCAACGCCTGGCCTGCCTATCCCTTGGCTTTGCATACCCGTTCATCATTCTCGTCGCCATTATCGCAACTGCGAATCACTTCATACTAGATGCGGTTGCTGGCGCGGTTGTATGTACGCTCGGTTGGAAGTTTAACGGCGTCCTGCTGAACCTACTACCTGTGGAAGACTACTTCCTTTGGGTAGTCCGGATACACAAGCCTGAGCCAGCAGAAATGGCAGGACCGCTGGATCTTGAAGGATGGGTCGATGAGATAGAGGCTGAGACTGCTTGAAACATAGAAGAGGACGGCCAGGCACGTCTAGTATGTGCTGTAATTTCGATGATACCCCTCTCTTTCCTGTTATGACTGTCACGTTTTCACCTGGGGTGATTCTTCATCACCTAACACATATCATTAGGGTCTCTCTTTTGCCCTATCATTACGAGGGAGTTTGTATAATTAGGCGTCCTATCGGAGGATCAAATATAACGAGAGAAAGGGATGATGATATAATTGCTTGGTCGGTTCTGTTCTGTTTAGGCATCTCCGAACGTCACTCAGATCTATTGGTTAAGTATATTACGGCACCGTTGTCCTTGAAGAGAAACAAAGTGCAAGCCTGTTGTAAAGCGAGCTGTGCCTGATGAGTTGATTCAATATAAGGAGGGTCGGTTTCTCAGTATGCGGAGCGAACATCTGTACCAACAAATAAAATCTCAGAATATTCTGAAGCCAGCAGGAGCCCTTAAAAGGACAAGCCGTTTTGGATCGAGACAGTTGGATCAAAGTGACTATGTTTGTGAGCTCGAAGACGCTTATATTTTGTGTCTCTCGCATCATTAGTAGTTGTAAGGAAACCACTTCCGTCATCTTTCCCCTCAATCTTGAACTTAGCCGGGTTCACGATTCAAGGCGCCTTCCACCAGGCCCATCTATTACCCTTGCGCCCGCGGTATTACCGTCGTTATCTTAAGTGACTGGAGTTTAGCGATTTCTCCGCCGCCGGTACAAGCTCTGACATTCACTGCTTGTTACAGAATACATACAGTGGCGATAGGTTTGCAGTTCACCTCCCTTGGGAGTGCTGGCTCTGGAAAAAGTTCCTAACTGTTCCTGACAGATTTCTACTCAGCTAGACGAACTGTTTCGTCGCGACGCACATCACTTTTCCAACACTCAGCGCGTGTGCAAGGATACGCGTCGGTTTCGGCTCGCGAACGGCTTGACCTTTTGAACAACCAAATCATCCAACTGATACCAACTAGAAGTCTTAAGGAAGTTACGTGCTTCTTTGTTTTATCGCTCACCTGAGCCGATTATCTAGCGTCGTTTTGCGGCTTCTTCGCAAATCCAAGGAGGCTGGACGCTGAAGCTCGGTTACTGCACCGCCAGAAGTCTGTGTCAATTTCCAGCGACAGGACATTATCGCTGCAATACACCTCAGGCGTCCTCAACAAGTTCGGCGTCTCTACCATATAAGTGTTCACCGGCTTAAAAAAGGGCACTTTGTGGCTACTTTCTGCTGTTAGAACCGGCAAGTGTTCGTATCCTAGTTCGCGAAGCCTACGCTAACTTTTCAGCAGAGAGAATTTTCCGATATATTGGGAAATTAAGTGTCTGGCTCTGATAGAGAAGAAAGCGAGCTCGTGCGTGGATGAATTTGTTCTGTTGCTCTCCTTGATCGTTGCGTCATTTGCGGGCTGCGAGCGTCCCTTTTCCAGTGCAACGCGTTGTCGACTTCCCGCCTCCCGGCGTCGCGACCTTCTCCACCACTTTCTCTCCCACCGAAAACCACCTCGACCCTTCCACCATCTCCTGCAGGAAGGCTTTGGCTTCGTTCCCATCGATCAGGACCCTACCTGCTCCATTAATATAATATTGAATTCCGTTGCGCAAGATGGCTGAAGCCAACACCACCTCCCCGGCACCTGCCCCGGATTCTGGTGAGGCGCCTGCTGAGCGCGCTCCTGCGGAGCTCAAAGCTAGCCCACAGGAGTCGGCGCCAGAGCCAACCAAGGAGAACACAAAGAAGGACGCCAATGGCGCGGATGGAAAGCCCGCTGGTGAGTGCAGTTTACGCTTGTTCAGGGTCTACTACCTGCCGATTACAGATGGCGACCGCGTGTACCTGTGCTGTACCCTGTGTCGGGTGGCTTGGCTAACTTGCTGTGCGTCATACAGAAAGCGCGCCCGCTCAAGAGGATAAAAAGGAATCTTCCGACGACGCCGCTGACAAAACTGAAACACCCGCAGAACCTACCGAGGCAAAGAAGTCCGGAGAGGGTGCTGCTGCCCCAGCAGAGTCTGAGCCCGCTGCCGCACCAGAGGCCAACGGAGCACCGTCATCGACCAAAAAGGCATCATCCAAGCGCAAGTCTACGGGCGGAGATACCAAATCGAAGCTCAACCGCAAGAAGTCGATGAGCCGCATCACACATTTGGATGCCAAGGCTGGCGAATACTACCTCGCGCGTCTTCGCAGCTTCCCCCCTTGGCCCGCCATCATCTGCGATGAGGAAATTCTTCCGCAGAGTCTTCTGAGCTCGCGTCCTGTCACCGCTCAGCGACCCGATGGAACCTATAGAGAAGACTACGCCGATGGTGGTAAGCGTGTCGCCGAGAGAACATTCCCTGTCATGTTCCTCCAAACGAATGAGTTGTACGTGGAGTTTCTCCCTTAGACATTCTGATATCCGCGGTGCTAACGTTCTTACTAGCGCTTGGATCCCCAATACTGACCTTTCTCCCCTCGACCCTGCTGCTTGCAAAGACATATCGGAGAAGGGTAAATCCAAGGCGCTTGTGGCTGCTTACAATGTTGCCGCAGAAAATCATGATCTTGCGTACTTTAAAAATATGCTCGCCGACCACCAAGCCGCAATTCAGCAGGAAGAAGAAGAGAGAGAAGCTCAGGAGGCAGCTAAAGCCGCTGCAAAGGCCGCAAAAGAAGCTAAAAAGAACAAGAGAAAGAGCATGGAAGTCCGCGATGACGTGGAAATGGAGGACGCAGATGAGGAGAAGCAACCAAAGAGCTCCAAGAAGAGGAAGAAGGATGCCGAGGCCGAGGGCGACGAAAAGGTTAGAACAACGCCCTCAACCGTATATTTGATACTAACACCACAGTTAAGCCTGCTAAGACGCCCAAGACTGGTACCAAACTGAAGCTCACCACACCAAAGAACCCGGCTGAAGAGAAGAAAGCGTCCGGCTCTGGCAGAGCAAAGCAGAGCACCAGCAAGAAAGGGAAGAAGGCCGCTGCCAGCGAGGACAGCGACGAGTCGAGCCCCGCGCCTAAAGAACCAGAGCCCAAGGTCAACCTGGAGGAGGCCAAGAAGAAGAGGGAGAGGGAAGGTATGGTTTGACTCAGTGTCATTGTGAGACGAAACTAACAGTCTCAAGTTCTATTCATTCGCCACCGCCTCCAGAAGGGCTTTATTTCTCGTGACCACCCACCCAAGGAGGAAGAGATGTCCCAAATGTCCGGCTATTTCACCAAGCTCGAGAAATTGAACGATCTTGAGGTGTCCATCATCCGCGAGACCAAGATTCACAAGGTACTTCGAATGATCATCAAACTTCCAAACATCCCGCGCGACGAGGAATTCGACTTCCGCAAGCGTGCTCTAGACATTCTCTCCAAGTGGAAGAACGTCCTCGACAGTGACCGCGCAACGCCCTCTCAGGAGAAGGAGAAGGAAAAGGAGGAGAAGCCCAAGTCCAACGGTGTCCACAAGGAGAAGGAGGGTAGTGCCGAAGCCCCGGCCAAGGCTTCTGAGTCTAAATCCGAGAAGGAGGACGAAACTAAGCTCGACACCCCAGATCAGGATACACCCATGCCTGATGCCGATGAGAAGACCGAGGAAGCACCGGCGCCTGCCAAAGACGAGGCTGAGAAGGTAGAGTCTGCTGATGCTGCAGGTGAGACGGGAGAGAGTGAGAAGAAGGAAACGGAGACGGAGAAACCGGCAGAGGAAAAGGCAGAGGACAAGAAAGCAGATGAGAAGACTGCTGGAGCTGAAACTGCGGCGTAAGGCTGCCAGCACATCACCACCCACCTACTAACACCCTACTATTTACGTGCATGGCATGGCAATTCTTGGTTGGTACGCTGATGAGATACTCTCCTCGCTTTCTTTGTTTCTGCTTTTATTTCCATCCCAACTCTCCTACCGTATGTATGTGTGCGCGCGAGTCTTTGTATCTTTCATCTTGCAAGGTAGTTTAGTCCAGTACAGTCCAGTTTAGTTTTTCACTGTTACTTCCCTGAATCACTTTTCCTTCTCATACTCGCTATCTGTTTCCACTTATGTCTCATGCTCAGAAAATATTGCTTGTTTACTTACCCATGTGCAGCCCCTCAGCCGCTCTTTGCCTGGTTTTCGCTATCTTTGGATGGCTGCAGTATGAAGAATTCCGCGAAGGCTAAGAAGGAGTTAGCTATCTGCGCAATGAAAAAAGGCTTGCGAATGATCATAGTAAACCTGAGTACCATTACTATAGAAAGGCAAGTAACGAAGGGCGCTTTTCCGGCAATGACAGATGAAGTTTGCTGGACCTAGAATCCAGAAAGAAACAGAAGAGAACAAGTTCAAATCACAAGCGAAACATGAAAGAAGATGTGAGCTGATGGGGAAATTCTGGAATGAGAGACGAAAATTAAGCAAAAATCATGCGATGGACGTCAAGCAACCGGCTAAATGGCGGAGACGCAGAGAAAGAGACAGACATGGACACAAAAATGGAGAGAAGGGAATATAGAGCTACCAGATACCTGACTGCCTACTCAAACATCGTATTGGGAGTTATCCAACAACCTGGTACGCCTTGGTCGCTAATTGCGATTGCCAACCGACCAATTCAGGTCACGCAGATCCTCATAGCCAAAATCCTGGGCATAGAGGTGTCAGTTATGGTTTGATCAATGAAGATTTGGCTGTGGCAAGTTACCGTCTTACAGAGTCCTTGTCATGAAGGGTCTACTGCGACTATTCCATCTCCATCTGCGGTTTGACTGCTTGTTTCATATCAGCCCTTGAAAGATGATTGTAAACTTGAACTTGTGTTAAGATCAGGCTCAACAATAGTCAAGAAGTTGATAACGGGTGTGTTTGTCGGTTGACAACTGCCAGAACAGCGAGCAATGTTTCGGTTCGTGGTAACTGAGTGTTCGACAGAGATAGAAATACCTGAGCATAGCAGAGAGCAAGACAGTCACGTGTGGTATCGTCCTCTCTGGTCGGGTGGTTCAATGAAGCCAAATGTTGCTGATTGGCTTGAAAGTGTTGAAAGGCTTACTTTCTTACTCTCCTCGATATGGTAGGTGTTATTTCCTGGACACACCTAACCCAGTGGTATCGCAGTCAAACCACGGAGGGAGCATTGACGAGATTTAGGCGACGCAAGGAAGCTGTAAGGTGAAGTCTGCCTATCTGCTTACGTATCAATTACACACATGGAAAGAACGCAGTAAGAAGCGTAGATTGCTCGCGCTGTGGAATTGTGTCTATGTCTATACCGGTCCGTACCTATACTTAAGAGAACAAGCCATCCATGAAATCAGCAGGATCAAGGCTGCGAGCCGTCCTTATAGAACCAACAATACATATGCAAGTGTTTAATGATGAGCACACCCTCGCCATTAAGGCAAGGAGGATACAAGAAGAAAAGCAGTAACAATGCTACTCCTCCACAGCAACTATAACCAAAACAGCGATATCGTCGACCTTTCCGCCGCGGTAATGATCACCAGGGTAATAGCGTTGCGCTTCTTTTGCAAAGGGGCTGTCGCGGCGGGGATCCAAGCTTGCCAGTTTCGCCTCGCCGGCGATGGACGCAGCAAGAAGAGATTGAAGGGTATAAATATGGTTCTTGGGGTTGGAGACAATGGCGGATTTATTTGAAGTTGATTTTGGCATTGCTGAGGGAACAAGGGTGGCGACACCCTCTGCCCCAGTGAGGCGATCAAGTGTTTCACGGTCTGCCGGGATGATTCCGGTGTTGGATGTAGAAGCTCTCCAGGCACCTGTGTAGATCATGCGGCCGGTGACAAGCTTCAGGATGTCTTGGTTGTTGAGGTTATCAAAGACGCCATCCGTGGCCAGCATGAGGACATCGCCGTGATGCATATGGAGTGTTGTGGTGTTTGCGTCGCGTGGAAAATCTTCTAGAAAACCACCACCGAAAATGGATGCTTGTTGGCGCATGCGTTTAGGGATGATGCTGAGTTGATAGGGGGTGTTGAAGCCGTGAGTCTGTGGGATCGAGTAATGGTGAACTGCAGCCTGACGCAGGAGAACAGATCCCGAATCGCCTAGGTTCGCAAGTTCAATACGGCCGTCGTCGAGGCCTATACCGACTGATGCGGTGCTACCGCCTGCGGCAATGGTCTCGTCTGCAACAACCCGATCGTAGCCTGCTTGGAGAAGGTATTTTGCGCGGAGTTGCTCAGCGGGACCGTCCCAGTCGAGTGCCGTCTGAGCCATGTAATCACATAGGGCATGCGAAAAGTCTGCTGGGTCGACTCGCGACTCCGCCCACCCTCCGACGCCGTCGGCGACTGCGAAGGCGATGGAATTATCCTTGGATGTATCACGCCGCCGACCTACCGTGCTCACGAAGAAAGCATCCTCTCCGCTATCCGGCCGTCGTTTCCGTTTGACCGCGGGGTCCTGCGTATCGACGGCAACGCCAAGGGCGTCATGAAGCTCAGGGTTGAAGTTGTAGGCATTCTTCGTAGGTAGGAATCGGCGACTCTTGCCTGATGACGAGGCCGCAACGCGGTATGATATTCGGGGGGTATGTGAGTCACGTTTCGGGGTCGAATGGAAAGCTCTTGACGAATGTACTTGAAGGAAGGGGAGTCGCGTTCTATGTAGTGGTTGCGGAGACCGATTCTGCGGTAGGCGCCGGAGATATTGCGATCGAGCTGCAGGACACGAAAGGATCCCTGTTAAGTTCTCGCGTACGATGGCCTGTAGGCTACTGCCGGCTGAACCGCAGGCTCTACCGGGCCTGACCGACAAGATCATGAGCAGATTATCAGACCGTCACTGGAGGGCCTCGCTCGTCGATTTCGAGACCCTCCACGAGCCAGGTGCGAACGAGGAAATGGACGCGCAGGCTAGGTTCCAGCCGGCACGCCTGAGAGGTAAAAGAAGACGTTTATAGAATCGAGCCCGTCAGCGCGGCGGTATAGGAAAAGGACGAACTCGAATGCGATAGGACTTTTTACAAAATCTGACGATCGCAGTGGGTTTTTCACGGACTGACGTAGTTGAAGACAAAGCAGTGGATTTGCCGACCGCCTGGTCTCAGATGCCGCAGAGCAGAGTATGGACTATGGACAGAGGTTAGACGAAGAAGCCGCGTGCGAGACATCGTCGGTCCAGTTCACTGACCAAAGCGACTACCGGTAACTAGCCGCTTCTGGAGATTTGAAGCCAAAGTCGGCGCGGATCAGGGCCAATCCGCAGTAGAAGCCGACGCTCATCGTAGATGGACTAGGAAGGTTTCTGGAGCTGAATTGTCACGGTGACTAACCTTAGAAGTAAAAGATCTGGCTATTGATTCCAAGGCCAAAAGAACATCTAAGATCCGTCTGATGTAGGCAGTCCAGACGCTATCATCTTTTGAGGCTATTGTAGGTTATATTGTGCGGCTTCCGCTTTTCAACTTTCTGCCTTTTTCCCTCCTCAGACTTCGATTTCAAGAACAACCGAGACACGCCTCGTTACCTTTCCATCCCAATTCCCTGGAGCTATAGTCCGATCAAACTCTTCTCGTCAGTCGGTTGCTTCTCCACTGTTTCGGACCTCAGGTCCCTTTTCATCGCCCAGCATGATGCATCCATCGAGACAGGCCTATGTAGAAGAGGCAGAGGTAAGAGCTTCCTATGCATCTCTCCAGCGCCAAATTTTTGATCTTTCTTAAAATGGCATTTACAACTTTCTTGTTTGAAGGTTACGCGATTCCGGCTGACCTGGCGAACCTTGTGATAGGAGATGGATACGGGCATCAATCTAGCTGATTTGCGTGAGTATTAAATCCCTCTAGTGCACTACGAGTTTGATGCTTAAGACCTTGACCACTAATCGGACATGAATCGCCAGCCGTTGACCGCGACTATGTGATACCCCCATCCGCGGCCGGTATTCCGGCAGAGAAAGCGTCTGCCATTATTTCCCAGTTCGAACGAAAACGAAGAGCCGCTGCTATTGCAGTACCGACGGATGATTCTCGAGTCCGCGCACGACTGCGAGAGCTCGGAGAGCCCATTACACTATTCGGAGAAGGGCCGGCAGACAGGCGAGATCGACTGCGGGAGCTCTTGACAGACATTGCAGAGAAGCAAGAAGCGGCGGCAGCGGAGGATGTCGAAATGGCGGAGGCGGCAGCGGAGGAGGACGAAGGAGAGCAGCAAGAGGAGTTTTACACGGAAGGCTCCGACGAACTGTTAAAGGCACGAAAAGCAATTGCGCGGTTCTCCCTGCCGCGCGCTAAAGCCCGCGTTGCGCGACAACGAGAGGAATCGACGATACCGCTGCGAATACACATAAAGCATCGAAAGGCGATCAAGGAAAAGCTACATAATTTCGATCTTTACGGGTCCCAGATTGCGGGCGATCGACCCGTCAGTATTTGTCGGTTCGCGCCGGACGGACAGACAATTGCGACTGGTAACTGGGGTGGTGGTATCCGATTGCTGAGCGTGCCGAATCTAGAAGAGAAGCTTTCGGTCAAAGGTCATACTGATCGAGTGGGTGGCTTGTCTTGGTTCCCCGGAGCTACGCTGCCTGAGTCGAACGTATCTGAATCAGCCGTCAATTTCGTGTCCGGAGGAGGGGAGGGTAATGTGTGTTTATGGCCACTTGATAAGAATCAACCACTTGCTACTCTTGAAGGACATTCTGGCCGGGTGTGCCGAACAGAATTCCATCCATCAGGGAAATACATCGCGTCAGCATCCTATGATACGACGTGGCGACTATGGGATGTTGAGACAACGGCGGAGCTACAGTTACAGGAAGGCCATTCACGGGAAGTCTATACTGTTGCGTTCAACAATGACGGTTCCCTCCTGGCGAGTGGTGGTCTGGACAGTATTGGACGCATCTGGGACCTCCGAACGGGCCGCACTGTCATGATCTTGGAGGGGCACATCAGGGAGATTTTTGGCCTAGACTGGGGAGTAGATGGGTACCGAGTGCTTTCCGGGTCCGGTGACGGCTGGGTCAAGTGCTGGGACCTGCGTCAGGTGAAGAACACAGGCGGAATTGGAGCACACAAGAGCGTCGTTTCAGATGTTCGATGGTACAAGGGATCAGAGTCTGCGTCCTTTTTGCCAACAACAGAAGGACAGCCCGGGCGGATGGACCTTGACGGTGCTGCCGCTCCAGTACAGCCCAGGAAGTCGGGAACGTTTTTTGTCAGCAGTGGCTTTGACAAGAACGTAAATGTTTTCAGCGCAGATGACTGGTCTCTTATTAAGACGTTGAGCGGCCACTCTGGGAATGTGCTGAGCACTGATATTAGCGACAACGCGCAGTGGATCGCGAGCTGTGGACATGACCGTACAGTAAAGCTTTGGGGCATTGAATAGACAGCTATGCTGTGGTATCCTGAATATACAACATTTGGTCCTCGGCATTCTGGTGAAGTAGCTAGCTTTATAGTATCTCTTAAGAAAATGTGTGGTAATTACCTTCCTGGTCATAATCAAATGTTATGTTGTAATATAAGTTAAGATAATAAATATACTTTCGTCAAGTAGCCGGGCTAGCTCAATCGGCAGAGCGTGAGACTCTTAATCTCAAGGTTGGGGGTTCGACCCCCCCGTTCGGCTTTCACTTTGTAGTTTTTTTCTTGCTGATTTAAAGCCGGCCCTGCGGCTTTGTCATTATCTCCGACCTCCGACCGCCATATATATTGTGGCTACTACCATCATAACGTTGTCTTATCGCTTCACCTACTCGTGCGGACCCCAATACCGTACCAGCAATGGCCACATCTCTCCGCGCGCAGAGAGCGTTCCAACGACTCACTGTCTCGTCTACGGTGCAGTTTCAAGCACGTCCATTCCACACGACAACCCGCAAGTTATCAACACCAACAGCCTGCTTCCTCTGTCGGCTTCGACCATTGAGACCGAACACGAGAACAAGCGCTGTTTCCCCTTCTCCCTTGTCTTCGCAACGCAACTTCACAAGCACGCCTTCCACATTAGACTCGCCATCATCAGAAACATCACCAATCCCCAACGCCCCAGACACAACAAATTACTACACAATTTTTCCGCAAACCCTTCCCAAGGGCCCGCCCCCGTCAAGCCCCTTTACGATCGACCTCCAAGCCTTGCGTCGGGAGTTTCTCTCCCTACAAAACACCCTGCATCCTGACAAATACCCACCGGGCCCGACCAAGACAGCTGCCGAGTCGTTCTCCGCCATCATAAATGAAGCATACCGCACACTTTCAGACCCGCTCCTTCGCGCCCAGTACCTCCTGCGCGAGTTCCATGGTATCGACGTCACGGCGGAGGATGGCTCGGGGGCTGGTGCGCAGCCGCTGGACCCGGAGCTTCTGATGGAGGTTATGGACGTGCAGGAAGCGATTGAGGAGGTTGGAGATGGGCAAGAAGCAGTGGAGAAGATTGGGGTGATGAAGAAGGAGAATGATGAGCGGGTGAGGGGATGTGTGCAGGCGTTGGCGGAAGCATTTGATAAAGGGGATGTGGAGGGGGCGAGGGGGGAGTGTGTACGCTTGAAGTTTTGGGTTAGTGTTGCGGAGGGATTGAGAGAGTGGGAGCCTGGGATGGGGGGGATTCGGTTGATCCACTGATGGGATGCGGCCATGCTCTATTTTGAGCTTGTACTTAGACCATTTAGACCGTCATCATGTTTGTACTATATCTCCGAGCCAAGGAATCTGGAATTAGAACTCTAGAATCAAGCGCTGTTGGCAGCTTGCGTCATATATTCCGTTATCATGTCATTTACAGCCAGACTAGAAAAAACCAATCGGCAACGAGTCGGTTCCTAGATTCATGCATACACATTTCCAGTAAAAGCCCTAACTAACCTAATTGAAGGCAACCTCAGAACATAGCATGTCGAATATGGGGATAATCCCGTAATGAGCAAGAACTACCAAGCATGAGCGAATGCCAGGTGCCCAGTAACGCGCAACTTTAACGCAGACCAAATGGTGTGTCTTGCTAGAGTCAGTCTCATCAGAACTTAACCATGTTAAAACAGATTGCGGACAGAGCTAGGCCGTCAGATTAAGATTCGGGAAACCGCAAACAGAGCCAAAGAACACGAATTTCTGGAATACCACTTTTCTAAGGATGTTTCTGATGCAGCATGATCCACAGCGAGACCGCCAAGCAAGGATGTATCTGATAGGTATAAGCAACCTGTAGTTCGTTCGAGGCAGTATCACGTCAATGCGGCCATTACCATGTTCAGAGCCGTAAGTCACTATACAGATAGGGACAAAACTTCCCCCCATTGGACAGTTTGACCGCTACATCAGCGGCAGTCGGAAAATGGTGGCCCCGGGTCAGCAATCGTTGGGTCTCCAAGGTTTAGGGGTCCAACCCAAACCATTGGGCAACAATCACCAAATGAGAAAGCTCGAGAGTCGCCCTGATAATGCCCCGTGCCAACAAATGGGCACGAACTCGTGCGTTCACTGAGCTAGCTGCTGGATTGTCGAATCACCGCTTACGCATCCAGGCCATATCTAGTTTTCGCGTGGAGGGTGGTTCTGCAAGCTGCTCCATTGTAGCGTTTGCCGTCCCTCGTTAGTGGTTGCAATGAACGAACCTCTAGGAGTTGGGTTTCTGACTCGCCATTTGTTTCTGCACAATATCTGCCTCAGTTGGAATGTCTTGTCATGATCCCGGCAACAAGGTTCATTCCTTTTCTGCGTTGATGCGAATTTCAAATCAAAAATTGCGAGGAGAGGGGGAGGTCGCGTCGTGTGCAAGACTGTTGGCGGTCAACCGGTCGAGCCCCGTCATGAGTGCACACGTAGCAGACCAGCACGACCAATTTGGATCGGCTTCCGCGCTTGGTCTCCCCCTTTTTTATTATCATATGCCGTCTTTTCCAGTGGGCTGGTGGAGCGAAGGGCGCAAGGACAGAGGGTGACGAGGGGTGGAATCTGCTGATGCTAATATTAATACAACGTAGTCGTCTCAGGTAGGCGACGGACAGGGACTTCCTGTCTGAAGTCATCCTCAACTCAGATATCACATCTCATTCTCCGATATAGTGAAATGGAGCCTGTGAGGGATTTCAGGAGGTGAGTAGATAAGAACAAAAAGTAATAGGGAGACTGGTTTGGAAACACTGCAGTCCGCCTGTTTTCGCTTGCATTGTATAGCTTGCTTTTCTCAACGAGCTTCTGACGAGCTGCAGCATCATAAACTCGGTCCCTTTTACTTTTCTGGTCGGTCCAAATCATACAAAACTCACCATCCAGTCGGGCCTTGCCCGCCATGTCTCCAAACCTTTGGATCACCTCATCAATAGCGGCAAGACGCGGGAATCCAAGCATCAGATCGCCATCTTGGAAGACGAAGATGTTGAGACCTTTGTTGCATTCTGCGAGTATGCGTACACCGGCGACTATGCCGTACCACCCCCTGGATCTCGAGAAAACGACATAGAGCAGATCTCTATCAATCACGCACTCAACGGCGTCTACCCCGACACTGGTCGCACATCGCCAGCAGCGAGCTTGGAGAACTCGCCTCAAAAGCCAAAAGTCCCAAGCGAGGCACGCCCGGGTAGTCCTGACGAGGACAATGATAGAGTTGGAGGTGGTGACGGTGATGGGGAGCCGCGCAGAGATACCAGCCAGCAATCAAGTTTCAAAGACAGGAAAGTATGTCACTCGACAAAATCTGAATATACATCCCAGAACCCAGCTGCTACACCTGGCGACTCGGATCATTCACCTGCCCCGCTGGCGGAGGTTTCCCCAACCCGAGGCAGAAGACGTCGCAGAGGAAAGAATGATGAACAAGGGGTCATTCAAGACGCGACATCCAAACTCACCCCGCCGTGCACGCCTCCTGTTGCCGCGCGAGTCGAGCCTGATATGGATCCGGGTGCAGAACCTAGCGAAGAATTCCCGGTATTGACCGGTGCGGAACAATCTACCTCGCAGTCGACGGAGCACCCGGCCCGGACTTTTAGCAACGGCGCAAGTGGAAGTGGATATGAGGGCAACAGGCGTCGGCAGGAGGAGAGTCTGACTAGAAGCCGAGTGCGGCCGGTCATAGATACGTCTTTCGCCAATCAGCAGTTCTCCCCTCGTCACGAGAAAGGAACAACAAGCCTGTGGGAGGAGTTCACTGGCATTGATGACAATGGTTTTCGTCCTTCTTCCTCCATAGAAAGATCATCAAATCCACCTGCTGGGGTTGCATTGCCCTATCTGATCTTCCACGCCAAGTTGTATGTCTTTGCCACTCGCTACCTGATCCCAGGTCTCGCCCATTTGTGTCTGCAAAAGCTCCATTACGACCTTCTAAATCTGGCGTTTCCAGACCCAGATCCCGAGAATCAGTATGAGGAGCAGCTTGTTCTGACCACAACCAAGGCTAGGATGATCGTCGATCTCCTCAACTATACCTACACGAAAACGACCCGTCTGGAGCCGATAACACCCTCATCGGCAACCCAGCTTCGGGATAACGAGCTGCGAAGACTCGTCGTACATTATGCTGCATGCAAGGTGCGTGACCTTGCAGTGTATTGTCCCCCAGTGGAACCCATTGCAGGTTCCCCGTTCTATCCAGAACAACCATCTGCCAGGGGCTTTCGGGCGCTTCTGGATACTCTTCCGGAGCTTGCTTCGGATTTGATATATCGCATGATATAGTGGCGTTTCATTGTCGCGGGCTGTGAGTGCGCCACGTCGTGGTTCGAAGGGAACGATGACGACAGTAATACAAGGAACTGAGTTGACGAGGTTGCATTAGCTGACGCTTTCTTTTCCCACTTGGTGTCTGTTTAGCTTGTTCTTTGACCACTTCCACATTGGCAAGGATCCAGTTCTTGTTAGCCCAGATTGCATGTATCGCCTCTGTTTTGAACATCCGGTGGCCCTCTATCATTGACCCTGTAGCTTCCTTTTTGGTAATATGATGAGATGCTTGTGGCAGCATGAGCCCTTATGATCTCCAGACCCCCTCTAGCCTGCATCGAGCAGACCCCACTCTCCATCACGAACTTTCTACTTCGCTGAGTTGCGATCGGTATCGACGCAAGGTGGGTAACGGCCAATTGACTACCCTATCCTGTTCGGGTACGTAGCTGCCGGGTTCTCGATTGCTGCTTCGGATTTTGCATACTGTTCGTTTCGGACACTCCTGAAGCGAATAACGTCAGTATTCGCGTAGTATATGCTGCCCAGTTTCAAAACATACATGGACGGCATGGGGCCAAACCTGAAGACAAATCTATACAGCACAGAATAATCTGTAATCCTACATGCAGATGCCAGTGAGAGTCCACAAAGGGGTGCTTCCCGCATAATTCCTCCAATCTCGAAGGGTATCGAATTTTCCAGCGCACCTGTGACATTGTGAATAGAGTTGGTCCTGGTGGAAATGAAATTTTCCCACCAGGGTCTACTATTCGGTAGCCTACTTCGTGATAATTAACCGTCACTGCCCGCCCCTTCTCGATGATGTGGAGCAGTCTGTTTTAGTTTTATCTTATGCTCAATGTGCTCAGGCCGGTACTGGATGTAAAGACTGTTTGTTCACAGGCGAAGGTGGGAACACCGGAAGGTTTTCGTTTACCTTGACTACCCCTTGGAGCGGAATACCTTGTCTCGGTCTTTTCATATAGATAGAGCCATCAGTCTCCCAGAGCTACGGAGTAGAGCGTCATTTCAAACGTGGCGTTGGGTTGCTGAGCGAGTCATGACAGCCGAATGAATTGGGAAAAAAAAAGCAATGGGAATTGGAAAAATAGTGGATGCAGATGGCTGAACACGTGCATGGGCTTGGTGGCTGCGTTAAGGCAGCATCAGTACTGCGAGATTTCACAAGAACCATAATGTATTCTTACACCGGGGAACCTGTTAATTCGCCCTTAGCGTGTACTCCGTATAAGAAAACGGAAAACGCGGCCCTGAAAGAGGATCCCTCTGCCAATTAAATGGTTGGTGTACAGCCATCCTTGGCAGGCCACGAATATAGATAAGGGTCAAGGACAGCCTCAACTATAGCCCTGAGATGATGTGTCAAGTGATCTAGAGACGCAGTGGACGCAAGATAACAGGCAATAGATAATTGATGAACGCATATCGACCAGGCGACAGTGATTCTCTCAAGTTGCAGGCTCTCCGCCACTGTTATTGCGAAAGAGTGGAGGAACCAAGTGCAGAGCCAAGACTTGGCTTGAGAGCGTCTTGAATCATGTCCGTCCTGTGCTGCTTGTATATGCGAGACTTTGGCTTACCAAGCGGGTTCTGAGGTCTGGCCAGGCACAAGACGTCTCAAAGTCCATATATCTTTTTATCGGTAGCATTATGCCGCACTGGATTGGTGAGTGGTTGTTGAAAATTGAAACGTGCCCGAGTCCCCAAGGTATATTCGAAGCTCTAGTCATCCCCTAATGTTTCCGAAGATTCCTTGCCGCCCGTCTCATTTTCGGTGGCCACTGCCCAGGCGCCAGGATCCGAGCCACAAAGCTTGGCAGTGGGGCTGCCGGTCGATGATGTGCTGTCGATCTCCGGCTTGGCCGGTTGCCAGTGGAAGTGGGAACTGAGCCGTAGTCGCCGAGACGGGAGGCCGAAGAGACGGGTGCCACTGCCGCACATGTTCGAGTTTCAACGCTTTTCAATTTTCATTTTTATAAAAAAATTTTTTTTTCCCAAAGAACGGGAACAATGGTTGTTGCCGGAACCGTTAATAGTCCAGTACCTAAGTGGAAACCTCGGAATCATTTGGGATCTCCTGCCCATACAAGACAGCAATGCTGAGCCGGATCACATACCTCGTAGGGAGACGACCGTTTGCACGTGCAGCCGTAAAATGTCAAAATTCTCAAGCCCTCAATTAAAACCGGATCCTTGTTTTACCGGAGCACGCCATGAATCTTTGATAGAGAGCTATCTTAGACCCCCGTTCAGGCCATGGGTCCAGGACTCGTGCTCTGATGAGTGATGCCCAGCGAATTGCTGCCCTAAGTTCCAAGTTTTGACCCCTGAATCTCGATTTGCAGTCGACGATGTGAAATAAGTGGCTACCCATTTAATGCCAAGAGTTCCGGTCCTGAGATATCAATTGTCGAGATCGCGCGAAGTACAATGGCTGAAAATGAACCATGGGTCTTCGAGGTTCGCAGTCTCCTAGCCACCCTTGGCAGACAGGCATCACTTTACTAAAGATATCAGCCACATATCAGCTGTAGAGATGTGCACTGGATTTAACTACCTCAGAATCTCTTGAGAGAGGTGGAAGTCACTGCGGACAAACCCCCCACTTCAGTCTCAGCACATCGATGGTTGAAGCGACGATCTGGAGCCAAGACTCTAAAGTCTCGAGGCGGAGGGTGAAAAGTAGAATAATGCAGGATATCATGCTTGTAAACCTGGACGACTGGAATGATCGTACAACTGAACGTTGAAAGTCGCAGGGTTGCAATGTGTTTTGCGAGGAAGAGGTAGAGGAAGAGGCTGGAGGCCGGTCATGATCCAGGATCGAGGCATGTGACTCCCATTCCACTCAGCCAACATCTTCCAATTCCACTTCGGCTTTCGCTTTCAGACTTCCTCTTCTGTATGTTGCATCGGCCCATGGGCCAGACGCACAGCGTCAAACCACCTGAGAGTTTCGGGCCTTCCTCATCTTCAGAGTAAACACCGTGGAATCCAGCCCCACTTGCACACACACTCTCTATCACATTTATTGCTATCTCACCGTGACTTTGCTGCTCTTCTGCCTGCGACGTGACCAGAGACGTACTGTGTCTGAGCCACTGCCGAGTTTCTGGGCAACACACATAGCAACAAAGTCGATGGTTTGTTTCCTAACTAGTCTCGAAAGTCGAGACTTGAAAGACAAGGGCTGGAACAACTGTCTGCTATGATGGCCCACATCTCCTTCCAATATACTCCGAGATATGGCATCACAGCTTTCTCATGGAGCATCTATACTGCGGATCACAGTCCCACTCTCTTCCCAGGTATCAAGCCACACGGTTTGCAAAGCAGCGTTTTCGTGCAAGGTTATTGGGATTGTTCCTTGTGAAATTATTACTGATTTGACTACAGAGACTGTTTGAGGAACTCCAAACCGATGCCGAAACAGATACGCGGCCTGTCTCCTAGTTTTTATACTAAAAGTCTTGGAATGGAATCATGGAACCGACTATCGATGATGCGCAACCCCGATGAGACGGCAACCCGAAGCCCAATAATGCCCTATAAAAAAACACGGGCATACATTTGCATAAGATCAGGCACACTGCTAAAGCCCCACTGGGCCTGGCCTAGCCCTGGTGATAGTCTTCGGTTTGATCGACGTGCTTGTCCCTTGGCGGCGATGTACCTTGTACCTTGTTGGTCCGCTTTTCTACTTCGCCATTTCAAATCTGGTGCTTTTTACCCCTGTGAACTATGCTAGATTGCGTACGCCTCCTGGCCTTGCGCCTCCGTGGTGTCTACGTTGACCTCGCTGGCTTGTACTTCTACCTGCTCTAGCTTCAGATCCCGACTCTCTTTTTGACATAAATCTCCTTCACTCGCTACACTTCTCTCGCTTTTGTCATTCTTTTCTATACATTCTTATTATATCCATAGATCTCACGTACTTACATTAGATCTATTTTCCTAGATTGCATTCCTGTTCTGAATTCACCCGTTCATGTTGCATAGCCCTTTTCCCATCAGTCATAATGTTTGAAAATGTCCCCTTACCCCAGTCTCTTCGATCCGAGACGAGCACAATCGTTGAAGAGGAGCTTGAGATGAAGAAGCCTGCCAAAATGACTATCCGCGAGCGGTTACACCACTTTACATGGGCATGGTTCACCTTGACCATGAGCACCGGAGGCCTGGCCCTCCTCATATCTAACCAGCCCTTCCAGTTCCAAGGACTCCAAGACATTGGATTGGCAGTGTACATCATCGACCTCATCTTCTTCGCTCTCTGCTGCTCCCTTATGGCCCTCCGCTTCATCCTCCATGGCGGCCTCCTCGACTCCCTCCGCCACGAAAAAGAAGGCTTCTTCTTTCCGACCTTCTGGCTCTCCGTCGCGACCATCATCTCAGGGCTGTACAGGTTCTTCGGCGAGGACGCAGAGGAGTCCTTTCAGCTCGCCCTCGAGGTTCTCTTCTGGTTATATTGCGCCTGCACCCTCACCCTTGCTGTCGTGCAATACTATTTCATCTTCTCAACCCACACCTATCACCTCCACACAATGATGCCCTCTTGGATCCTCCCGATCTTTCCCGTCATGCTCTCTGGCACCATTGCCTCCGTCATCGCCGAGCGGCAGCCCGCTCGGTCCGCAATCCCCATCGTCTGCGCAGGCATTACATTTCAGGGCCTCGGCTTCTCCGTCGCCTTCATGATGTACTCGCACTATATCGGCCGCCTCATGCAAGCTGGCCTTCCAAACCGCGAACACAGACCCGGAATGTTTATCTGCGTTGGCCCACCCGCTTTCACAGCGCTAGCCCTCATCGGTATGACTGCAGGTCTCCCGGAACAGTTCGAGATCCTGCACGACGATTCCTCCATTCAAGATGCCCGCATCATGACTCTGATTGCTGTTTCCGCCGCCGTCTTCCTCTGGGCATTAAGTCTCTGGTTCTTTTGCATTGCTGTTATCGCTGTCGTTCGTGAGCGCCCGACTGCCTTCCATCTAAACTGGTGGGCCATGGTCTTCCCCAACACCGGGTTCACGCTCGCCACAATTACGCTGGGCAACTGGCTCGACAGTACAGGTATCAAGGGCGTCGCAACCGCAATGTCCATCGGCATCATCTGCATGTTCTTCTTCGTCTTGGTCAGCCATGTTCGAGCCGTTATCCGTCAGGACATCATGTACCCGGGCAAAGATGAGGATGTATCCGAATAATATCCTTGTCTTGATCCGTCTACCATCTTCTGTTTTTGTTCATTCGCCAGTGTGCCACTTCTTTACCAACTTGCCTCAGCATCAGCAAGCATCCTCACCCAGGATGTATCGATTTCCTGTCGCTTTGATCTCATTTTTTCAATACGTCGGCTTCTTTTCTTCTCCAGATCCCTTGCATTCAGTTCTCATACACAACGTTGTTTTCCCAATCTGCGCATAGACAATCCCGCATTCCGCTTGCCGCTCACCAAAATCCAGCTTTGTTCTGTGCGATTTTTTCTGTTTTGTTCTTTTGATGATTGGGTCTGTAGTTAGCATTCTCTCGGCGTTAAAATGGTGTATTGGTGGCCGGTGATATTTGCTTGGTCAATTCGACTCTCGATATGATCGGCGTTTGCGATCTTCTGCTCTATCGTTTCAAATACACCTGTGACTGTTTTTGCTTGACTGTCGATCAGTTCTTTGGCGTTGCTTTCTCAAGGAGAAATAGGCAGAAACCAAGAAATGAATACGGAAGTGATGAACCCCCTTTTCTACATGGAGTACGTAGTAAGTTAGGGCTAGTTGATCCCGGTGGAGAACGTACGTGTCGTCGAGTCATCGACTTAAACCATTGGCGCCCCGGTGTTTATTCTGACCTTATCTATGGAGTACGTACAGTAAGAGAAAGAGTCAGCAACGGTCCATGATAACTAACATTTATGTAGTTATAATCTATGAACTAGTCTCTTCCTATCGTCATAGTAACACAGTTGTGCATATTAGATGTATGCATTAGTCCTGAATTAGCTCTTATTGGTTGCGGCCAGGGGCGCCCGACCCGACCGGTAGTTTTAGGTACAGGAGATCACCAAGTACAAGGACAACTCGCATCTAACTCCCAGTGAGATCGCATTCTAGACCAAGAAGCCACGCCCGTTCTGACTACCCCACAAAACTTGCCGCTTTAAATAAAATGACAATCAGAATTATGTACTCTGGTATACCCCGGTAGGAATGTTAGTACGGTGGGCCCTGTAAGGATATGACTCCTTTGGATTCTGCCGTCTGTATTAATGCTAATATCTTACTA
>QPHH01000010.1:0-63380 GCA_003574815.1 Aspergillus spinulosporus | reverse complement strand
TACTCTAATACAGTATTTTATTTAAGTATGTAGATCAATACCTTTCTAGGCAGCGATCTGCATACTTGGGTTATTTGGGTTATCTGGGTTGGGTTAAGATTATTTGCTTAACCTATGGGCGGTTTACTGTCTAGGTAACCCACCCCAAAACCCGCGCGGGCGGATCAGCTAGCCCTGAAAACCCGCCCCAACCCGTGGTTTAACAAGTCTAAGCCCGGGCTTATAACCAATATTATGAATACTTAGAGGGGAAAAAACAGAAAAAAAACTATATTAACTACATGGACATAGCCTACTAAGAATTAGATATTATATAACAATTAATTAGCTATCTTATTAATAATAGATCTCCTCTGTATACTACATAAAGGGGTCAGATCAGGGGTCAGAGATTAGGCCGCTTATATCACGTGGCGTAAGCCAGGGCTCATCATGTACACCAGGTGTACACGATGAAGGTCACATGATATATTCATATCAGTAAATCCAAGCTGAGAAGAGATCTGTTGATAGGTAAAACCAGCATCTCGTAGAGTCAAAATGCGAATCCGATCATCTCAACTTAGCCATCTAGAACTTCGGTTTCTTTCAGATATCTCAGTCACCTCCAAAGGCGCCTCTGGAGGGGTGCTAGGCCTGGGGATAGCCATATTAGCAATGCTCACCTTCATGGATCTCAGGAGGATGGCGATATTGGAGGTTTTACTAGCTTCAAAACTAGGCTAAATCAGGAAAGCGGTGCCTTGAAGGCCTCACCGCTTCAGAGGAGTCATATCCTTACAGGGCCCACCGTACTAACATTCCTACCGGGGTATACCGTAGTACGAACAGGGCCAGACCTCCCAGCCATTCAGGCCTAATCTCGGCCGGATACGAATAAGTAAAATGAAACAATCGACGATTCCCATCGTGATACAGAGTAGTATCCCTCAGCACCCTACTCTCACCAAGCTTCTCATCCATAGATACGTTCAAACAACAGTAAAATACGACCAGTCCCGCAAGGAAGCCACGAGGGCAAATCACGAGAGCAAACAGTCTCCTCCACAAATGGCGCCCCCGAAAACGTGGCCGTAGAGTATACAGATACCCTAAAGGCGAATGTAGAAGTCGCTGACAACTTGGGATTGCCCACGTTCTCATCACACGGAGGCGTGTGAAGCCAGCCTGGCAGGATGGTTAGTACAATTGCAGATCGATGGATTAGGATGGGATGAGATGAGCGAACTCACAGACTCAGTAGTATTCAATCAATGGTCCACAGTGCCAGGGTTATATTTTCTGGCGAGGGTGCTTGTTCAAGGTACAACCGGACAAGACAAAATATGGACAACATAACCTAGCATACAGAATGTACATGCTCAACTTCAGTGCAGTCCCAAAGAAAAAGGCATAGCAGGCCAAAAGGACAACAGAAGAAGACGAACAAGAAGACTAAACAAGACGATGTCTCAAGACAGCCTGGGATGTAAAGTGCTTTGTATTTCTTCCTTCCTTCTTTCTTTTCTTTTTCCTTTTTCTTCGCTTTCTCTCTCTTTCTTTTCCTTCTTCTCGGTTCCAGTCTGTTTATATGACATAGTTGAAACCAGTATAGTCATAAGCAGAAGTCAGGATACAAGCAGGGCGCCTAGCAGGAGATGGGACAAAGGCCGGACAATACACCAGACATTCAATAAATCGACGCACACGTCTGGACAAAGACCAATGGCCACGGTATGATGCCAAGGCGCAGAAGTCAGGAACGGACATGGGCAATATGGGCCCCAGAAGAGAAGTAGGAAGTTGGAGATGGAAAGAAGAATAGAAGACGAGGGTGAAAAGGGAACCTACAAAGGAAAGAACCTTCGGCCTTCAGGCTTCGCTATATCGCTGCTTACCAATCTCGGAGTGCCGAAAGGGCGACATATCCGAAGGGGCAGGGTCGTTCCTTCCCGTTTGGGACGAATTGAGGCTGTATCGGTACCAACAATGATCATACGCGCATACCATGAACGAGGCGTATGTTGTAGAAAAGAGAGGTTAGCAATGAAGTCTGACTTGAGGTCGTCTGGCAGCGCTTTTGATCTGGACAAATCATGCAACAGCCCGCATAGCGGCGTTTTTAGAGCTTGATTGGCTTGTTCTGCTAAATAGCGGACGTTCTTCCTGAGTGAAGCGTTAACGATTCGTTGGGTAATAGCTCTTTTACACTACAGCAGGACGAGAGTCAGCACCGGGTCTCAGTTCGAGGTTGATGCTCAGGTAAGAGAGTCAGTCCTGGTCAGTATTATATGAGAGAATCAAAGTAGAAGCACAAAAGGATCCAAATGTGAACAAGCTTAAGATCGACAATATTCAATTGCTTGTGCTTATATACAGGCAAGCCGGTAAAACCTTTTGAGCCTCCTCCTAAGTAGGGCAATGCAATCATATTAATACAGTGGGTATCATATAGATGTGATAGGTAAACTGGTAATGGACACTTTGTGAAGCGTCTTGTCAAGTCGTTGTTGGCATGAACCTGGCTCATAGATTGCTCATTGCGGTGTGCCGAGTTATACAGCTGTACGTCCTGAGCAGACCTGCTTCCTCGCGGCGCTGACCTGTCCAGCGTGGGACTTCGCGATGCTTGATTTCCAGCGTCAACCGATGCCAAATGGAGGTATTTGGCGGGCACCAGGATAGATGCGGGATGTCCACAAATGGAAAGCGCCACCCAGCCCTAGCGCTCGAGATATTTTGTTGCGTGAAGGCTTCCACGCACTTCGACGGATAGAAGCAAATAACATCATGCTCAACCATTCAAGCTGCTGAAGACAAGCTGCGACTGGAAACCGAGACGAGCCGCTCGCTGGTGGCTGGATTTTGCGACAAAGGTTAGATCAAGCGACTTTGCGTCCCACGTTGCCAATACCGCGTCCAACAACGCTGATGATGACATCGGTAGTGTCATCCCCAGCGTCTCTGAGACCCCAACCTGGGGCACCAAACTTCATCAAGTCCCTTGCCAGTTGGATCGAGCTTTCGTCCCCGATAATATCACGACCGACCTGAATACGACCTACGTCCTCAGATCCCATGGTCATCAATCCAATCATGATGGGAAAGGCTGCAGGGGCAACACATCCGCCCTTTGAGATCGTCTCAAGCAGTTGGTATGCGCACTGCTTCCCAATATCCTCAGGCGGCTGACCACCACTAGGAGGGCACGCTACGTCAGCTGAGAACAGGCAGCCGGTCGAGGATTCGGCAACAAGAGACAAGCCAAACCCAAGACCGATCTTCTTCTTCGCTGACGGGTTGTTCCTTTCCGGGGCGGGAACAAGTGGAGCTGAAGACACGTCCGAGAAGATATAAGTGTCCGGGACAAGGGGGTTGAGGACACCACGGCAAGTGTCAATCATCCTGGCGTTGTTCGAAGCAGAGACTCCAACAGAGTATGCCACACCACGTACCCTCTTGATCCTCCCAGCGTTCATCAAATGCAAAGTTTTGGGGAGCCGAACTTGATGGCCGAAGACCAATTGGACCTCTCCACCACCGCCTCTTCCGTTAGGCCCAGGGTTTGATCTCCGGAGCACACGCAGCTCTATGTTGTTGAAGATACCAAACTGGTTGAAGAGCGGCAGGATCGCGGTTCGAACGCTGTCCACGGACATGTCCCCGGTTGGTGTTGAGGAAGTAATCACTCCGGGACCGGTGAAAAGGACCTTGATTGGGGCTTTGGAGAAAGGGGCCAGGAGGCATAAGGGAATAAGGAAGTAGCTGACACCGCGAGTACATCCTGCTGGAATCTCGTGCCTAATCACACCGCCGCTGCTTGCTCCAACGCCAGAAGCACTTCCTGTAATCAGGCCTGGTTTGTAAACAATAATCGTACCAGTGTACGAAATCTCCATTTGTGAGCCATTTGTGACAGCCTCGAGTAATCGAAGGAATGAGATTTCGTGCGGCGCAAGACCTGGGTTGGTAGGAGAGGAAGGACGAATCTGCGAAATATGGACTGTGCGGCCGGTCAGAGTAGAGAAGACGAGGCGATAGACAAAGTTCTTGTGGCCAGTAAGCTTAATGGGCGGTTGCGAGGTGGTCGCCATGGCTGCAATAATATGTGTTATCCAATGGCCACGACTTCTCTTTTTGAAGTAGTCAATCCATGATCCCGAAAAACGAAACTCAAGAAAATCTTCCGGAAGCCTTATTGTTCCGTTCCGGACACGGACATAAGTTTGGTTTATCTCCGAGATAGCATGATCTGCTGATCAGTGATCACAAAGCTCAACCGGAAGCAACATAAACTTCAATTGCGAAAAAAATACCCTATCGTAAATCAGCTCTGAACAAAAGGAACGATGCTGCCACCGGCTCTGAATATTCCTAAATGGTATCTCCCTCCGGCATTCCTCCCGTTCACCTGCATGCATTCACATTATTTACTGATCTACCCCTCCCCCGCTTCCCCAGCCCGGGAACAAGTTAACTAACGGCAACTTTTAACCCATCCAGGCTGGAAGCCAACTCCCACCTCCTCCAACCTCCGGTAAATAACTACTGCGTTTACCACCCCTCCTCCCCCGCAACCTCTGGGTACACGGTTATGATAGTCGGCGGCCCGAAC
The DNA here is from genome assembly GCA_003574815.1 of Aspergillus spinulosporus. Taxonomy (NCBI): domain Eukaryota; kingdom Fungi; phylum Ascomycota; class Eurotiomycetes; order Eurotiales; family Aspergillaceae; genus Aspergillus; species Aspergillus spinulosporus. Next base: position 58,786 of record QPHH01000010.1, on the reverse strand, counting down.
GCCCGCACTGACTACCACATCAACTCGACTCCCGAATTCTTCTACCAATACCGAGGCTCCATGCTCCTCAAGACTGTGGACACGAGCACCACCCCGCCCACCTTCCAAGACATCCCAATCCATGAGGGTTCACTGTTCTTATTGCCCGCGAACACACCGCATTGCCCCGTGCGCTTTAAGGATACGGTGGGCGTGGTCATGGAGCAGCCAAGACCTGCAAATGTGGAGGATGCGATGAGGTGGTACTGTCGGAAGGAGGGGTGTGGAGAGGTAGTTTGGGAAAAGAGGTTTGTCTGTACGGATCTGGGGACGCAGGTGAAGGAGGTGGTGGAGGAATTTGCGGGCGATGAGGGAAAGAGAACGTGTAAGGCGTGCGGGACGATTGCGGAGTCGAGATTCAAGGAAGGGGAGGTTGTCCAACCTCCCAGAGTTCCAGAGTAGATCGGTCAGATGCGATGATGAGATTAAGTATGATAAAAAGTAGGGTGTCAAACTTAAAGCAACGATGATCACCGTGTATATGTTAGAAAACTTCTAATTATCAATTATGGCGCCATTGGCTAGTGCTAGTAGTATGACATGGGCGACATAGGGCTCAAGAGAGATGAAAAGAGGGAAGGAGGCGAAGATCCGGATTTTGGGATCGCAAGATAGCTGAGACAACGACCTTGCAACAAAGAATCAATACTAATAAATCAAGTATCCAAGCGGCCGAGTTGAGTTGCAGTGCGAACATGCTTTATCTGGTATATGGAACGGAGCGCGAGAACGAGAGCAAAAGCAGAAACCTAGCATTAGTACATGGGTATGCGTATGGTATGGTTCATGCGAGCAAGACAATTATAAGAGGTAAGTAGAAGGTAATAACGAACCCGCTAAAGCCAGTTTAAAGGGTAGCCATGTCATGTCAGTTACTCGAGGCCATACATAGACTGTTGTTCTTAATCATCAAACGGGCAGTCTATGCTCTCATGTCCGTCCCGCTCGCAGAGAGCACACCATTTCGTCTCGTCAATGACGCCGCTCGCCTTGCCTGCGACAGGGGCCATGGACGATGTCAGGCCCACTCCTCGGAGGCCCTCGAGGACAACATCGCGTCCGGTCTTTTGAGATGTGGCGTTCTGGCTGCGGCTTGACGAGGGAGAGAGTGCGGAAGGTTTTTCGCCTGCGGAGCTGTCCGCGTGTGAACGTTGCTCCTCTCGCGCAGGAGCGGGTTTATTCTTAGCCTCTGCGCCAAACATGTTTGTGCAGCTCAGAATGTCATGGCCGCCTGTCTCGCAAATCTCACACCAGAGGGAACCGCCATCCTCCGAGCGATTGTCGGACTCTTGCGCATCGGATTCGTGCATCGTCTCCAGACGCGCAGCTGTGTCTGACGTGCCACGACCGTGGGAGGGGTATGCTGGGTACAAAGCATCCTGAGACTCGTCTTGCCAGTCTCCTGGGACCACTGTGCGGTCGGACAGTCGATGAGCATGATTGATGGTGTGCCCATTGCTGATCTTCCCTGCTGAGCCGGTCGGTTTGTGCTGCGCATTTGACAGAGTGACGGTAGAACTGCGGGTTCGACCACTTCCGTTGGCTTGAAGTTGCTGCAACTCGCGCTCAAGCTCCTCGATACGGTATGTCTTATGTTCGTTGACCCTTTTGTATTCTTGCACCCGCTGCTCCAAATCAGACACATGGTCTGCATTGTGATTTGGTCGGGGCCCGAATCCATTCTGCTGTAGCGCATGCAAGTCAGGGTCACCCCTGCTCAAAGAATGGATTATCGCTTTCAAGCCGCGAATTTCATCATCCTTCTGCTCGAGTTCTCGTGAAAAATGTCCGTCCGGGCTCATGCGACTCTCCCTGGACACGCCCGAGCTCTCCCTTTCCTTTTTTAATTCCAGCTTCGTACGTTCGACCTCACCGCGTAGGAATTCCACTTCCGCTCTGGCCTCTGCCTCACCCCGGCGTGCATCTTCCAGCCCTTCCTCCAGCTCTGAGACCAGTTCCTCCAATTGCCTGAGCTGTCGTGCAACGGCCTCAACATCCTCCCCGCGGTCCTGTAGTTCCTTGTTCTGCTGCATAAGCTCGTCAATCCGCTGCTCGTATACCCGTTCAGTCTCCGAAGCCGCCACTTCCAAGGTGTCCAGCGTACTCCTAAAGTCGGCGCGGTGCATATCGAACTCCATGGTCAGTTGCGCAATACGCTCATTCTTCTCTCGTAGCTGGGCCCGGATCGACAACGCATCCGACCCTTCCAACTCCTCTAATGTCCTCTGGAAATCCGACAGCGTATTTGCCTGCTCTTCCAGCTGTTGGTCACGATCCAAAAGTTGCTTTTCGAGGGCCTTGACCTGCTCTTTCAGGTCCGATATCTCTGCACCCATAGAGTTCCGCCCATAATCTGAGGTTCTGGCCGATGACGGGCCGTCTTCAACACTGAATCTGGATGGCGGACGATCGGATGCGCGGGACGGAGCCTTGACGGGGCTTCGGGAGAACCCGTTGGTGGGCGTTTTCGATGCGGCAGAGGGCGTCCGCAGTCCGGAGAGGCTCAGCTTCGGCGGCGACGCGGTCACTCGGGGGGACTCTGATCTAGGCAAAGAAGGGCGTCTCATGCGCGGTGGTCGGGGCACAGAAACGCCAGGGCCGACGGATTTGCTGAAATTAACCGGTCGCGACGGGGTCGTTGGCGGATTGGAAACGGAGCGTCGGGTCACGTATTTATTGTTGTTGAGGGGCACAAAGATCCCCGACCCTGGCATAGCAGTCGCAAAGTACTTCTTTCCATCTACATCACCGCTGTTCTTCCCTCGTTTGGCATGTTCCGGGGCAAGCTCGATGCCCGCAAACCTGCCCGGCTTCCCGGCGACGGCACCGACGAATCTCACGGTGCCGTGCATCCCGCCGGGGACGTTGACGACGTCCCCGACCTGGATTTCGTCCAGGGGCGCCATCTCTGTAGAAGTCGTTCAAGATTGAAAATCGGCGAAAAGTGAGTGGGGGTGAGTGTTGAAATAAGGAAAGAAAGAACAGGAGGAGGGCCGCCCGAAGGAAAGAAAGTGAACGAAAGGGGAGGAAAAGGGATGGCAAAGAGTGGAGGCAGCAATAATGAACGCAACGAAACGAAACGAAAATAAAAACGATCAACGGGCAGTCATTCTGGAGCTGAAGCGCGTCTGGTGGGCTCTGGAGGGAGAAATCAGTGCTTCAATGATGCCCAACAGCAATAATAAACAAAAAGTAGACACGATGACCTGTCGGGAGCCAGGAGGCAACGCAGGGGACTGAAACTCGAGGTCTCAACGAGCAGCATCAAATTAAGTGTCGTCATGCGACTAGACCGAGTAGCGCAGGGACTAAGCCTTAGTCTGATATTATTTTTATATTGTACCTGTATCTTTCAGGCTGTCTTCTGTTCAGGAGTCCGATCAACGCACGAACCATGGTCCATTCCACGATTTCTCCCCGCAATCAGGAACCTTGAACCGTCAGGCAATTTGCAACCTTTACATACAGCCACACTGCTTGTGCCACCAGACTTGGGCACAGGGAACTCTATAACTTATATTTGACTGCCTGTCAAGAGTTCCGCAAGCCGCATTCCTCCTATTTCAGACTCGATCGGGTACCCCATACCGACCCCAATCCTCCCTTATCTACATCATGGATCTCCCAATAACAATTTTCCTGATATATTTAGAATCTCATTGTTACAGTCTTGCATTGTTGGACAGTCTTGATATTCAATTAGCCGAGACTTCAAATCGGACTCGTGGAAAAGCTTAGTAAGTGGCAATGTGTCCCAAAAATCCCGCCATTTACTGGCGGGATTGAGAAATTGAACATCAATGTTTATTCGAGGCTTTTAATAGAAGTAGTGGATGCTGTAATTTATATTTCTGCACTCGGGAATAAGGGCGAACAGCGACAATGGCCAGAGCGGTAGAACATTCAGCCCTAGAAGCTCGAGATATACATATTGAGCAAAGACATTTATCAATCAACATGATACAAAGTCATGGTACAAGGTATTGTCGTGGTATTATGTATTATTGCACCCAGGTGGGAGTGGCTTGACTGTTGGCAGCCTGTTGCTTGGGGCCAGTTGTCTCCTCTCCGCCTTCCGCCCATCCCGTTGCTGTGATGTGGAGCCAGTGTTCTTACTGCATCAACATCATAGAGATAACTTTGGATCTTCGAACTTAACCATCTATGCATTGACCCCCCTTGGAATGTTAAATTGACAGCCTGTACTTCAAGATGGCACAATACTTTTTCGATCTTCTGTACAATTTCACAGATTGCATGTGCTGCTTCCCCAGCTCGCCGCAACTGAAGATCAACAACCGCAGCTTCAAACTGCTGCGGCTTTTGGGCGAAGTATAAGGCCTTATACCTGTTTAGTCACTTAGCTGACATGGATTTCTTCATAGGGGGGCTTTTCCTACGTGTACCTCGTCCAAGACAAGTCTACGTCCGAGCTATTCGCGCTTAAGAAGATCCGATGCCCGTTCGGCCAGGAATCCGTGTCGCAGGCCCTTAAGGAGGTAGAAGCTTACAACCTATTTGCGTCGGAGAAGAACATTATCCATTCGATTGATCACTGCGTCTCAACAGAGTCTGGCTCCAAGTTTCGCAATGATGGCGGAGAGGCCGGTTCTAAGACGGTCTACATTCTGCTGCCTTACTACCAACGAGGGAACCTGCAGGACGCAATCAATGCAAACCTTGTGAACCAGACGCGCTTCCCCGAGAAGCGCCTCATGATTCTTATGCTTGGAGTAGCCCAGGCATTGCGCGCGATGCACCAGTACCGCGTCAAAAGCGGCTCTGGGCCGGCGCGCAAGGCCAAGGCTGTGAGGAAAGAGGGCGCAGAGGCCGATGCAGAGATGCGGAAGGGCAAGGGAAAGCGGCGGGCAAGTCAGCCTGCTGGGGAAGAGGACTCTGAAAATGAGCCGCTGATGGATGACGAGGTCACTCAGAGTCAGGAAGGGTATGAAGATGGGAACCTTCGCCCCTATGCACACCGAGATATCAAGCCTGGTAGGTACCACTCCACTAAAGCTGGTTCTCTATGCTGATCGAGCAGGCAATATTATGATAGATGATGACGGACAGAGCCCGATCCTGATGGATCTCGGGTCGCTTGCACCCAGTCCAATCGCCATCACCTCCCGCTCACTCGCGCTGGCGGTTCAAGATACCGCCGCGGAGCACAGTACAATGCCGTACCGAGCGCCGGAACTCTTCGACGTCAAGACTGGATCAATCATCGACACCAAAGTGGATATTTGGTCTTTGGGATGCACACTCTACGCCTGCCTAGTCGGAAAGAGCCCGTTTGAAGCTCGAAGTGAAGAGACTGGCGGTAGTCTGAGTATGTGCGTACTCGGCGGAGACTGGAGGTTCCCCGACGAGAAATCTGGAGCGACCAAGGGCAAAGGCAAGGCTGGCGAGCAGTCAGCGCAGGATAGTGCCACTTCTATCAGCGCTCCCGTCAAGGAGGTCGTGCGCCGGTGCTTGCAGGTCGAGCCCGCCGACCGTCCCGACATTGACGAGCTGATTCAATTGATTAAGGAGGTTATCAGAAAGCTGCCAGATGACGACACGATGGGTTGAAATAACTATCGCGTGGTGACATTCCTCTTTGTCTTTTCTTTTTTGCGCCTGCTAGATAACCCGTTGGTTCCATATATTATCAAATTGTACACTACCTATACTGAACATATTATCTATTCGATCAATCGCTTTTTGCCTTGAAGCCGTGAGAAATGAAGGATCTAGACTTCGGAATTGACTCTTCTCCCCGCTCCAACCCTACTCCAACTTTTTGACTCTCCAATCCTTCCTCTATCCCGAAAATAGAGGAGGATGTCCCGTCCTTGCACGGGCTGCGACACCTCCTAGCCAGAACAAGAAAGTCTAACCTCTTGAGGTCGCCCATTGGACTTGAGCGGGGAATCAAAATGACAGCCTTGCACTCTTCTTATCAAAGGATACCTCGAGCTGACGTTGATAACGAATTGGAGATGCATGCATGACCCTCGAAGCTTATCGGAAAATATGTCTCTGCAAAGGCAATGCTTATATCTCGACCTCTCCTCTTCTGTCCACCTCAAACCAAATCCTCCTAGATCAGCACGTTTTGCAAAAGAAAGAAAAACATGCTGCAGACACCAATAATCGACCGAGATGCCATCCCTGGCACCTTTACGCTCATAGATGAAAACCATGTTCTTACAACCCGCCATCTCGAATCTGGCGACAGCGACATTGTTCTAGTCCCTGAGCCTTCCGACGACCCAGATGATCCACTAAACTGGTCACCACGGCGAAAGCTGTTGTCTACAGTCTGCGTCAGCGCGTGAGAACCATAAAACCGGACAAGCGAGGTGCAGCAGTTCTGACTGTCGCAGGTACACCCTGTTCGCGGGCATTGCTTGTGCAAATGTCTACTCGGCTCTGACCCAGCTGTCTGAAGAGACCAATGTCTCTGTTAGCACGCTGAATGAAGGAACGGGGTACATGTTTTTGCTGGCCGGTTGGGGACTGCTGTTCTGGCAGCCTTTGGCTCTGCAGTATGGGAAGCGGATCACGTATCTGCTTTCACTTGCGGGGATGGTGGTGAGCTTTCATATCGAATAGCATCGGTTTCTGACAGACTACTAAAGGGGGAATAGTGCACTAGTGTTTGGGGGTATGTCTACTATTCTCTCTGGTCGAATCCCGCTAATGTTGATAGCCCGTATGTACGGAGCAACGGTGAGTGGATCGCTAGAAGTATTATCACGGGCTTCTTCCTAGCCCCAATCGAGGCTCTCCCGGAAGTGTCTGTTACCGATGTGGTATGTCTAGCGGCTTTATTCTCTTCAGTCAACTAACGTTATAGTACTTCACCCATGAACGCGGAACATACATGGGTCTGTACGCCTTCTTTTTGGCTGGAAGCAACTACTTTGCACCTGTGATTTGCGGATTCATCGCAGAGTACCATGGCTGGAGATGGGTGTTTTACTGGCCGGCAATATTCTGCGGTGCGGCTATGGTTGTTTTATTTTTCATCATGGAGGAGACGAACTATGCCCGGCAGAGACCTAGCATGTCTGATCGTGCAGTAGAAGTTTCTGCATCAGAGAATAACAACAAAAAGGAGAATGAGAAAGACCCGATGCGCTCGACATCGTCGAGTCAGAGTCGAAGTGACCCGGAAGTTGGAGTGATGTATAGCAAGAAGACGTACATGCGGAAACTCTCCATCTTGGGGCCTCGCCAGGCTAGGAATAACATGCTTCGTCGCGCCTGGCAGACGATTTATTACTTGAGTTGGCCGGTGATCTTCTACGCAGGGTGCGTATTCAGTGTTGATACTGACTGAGGCTGACTCCTCTCAGATTCTCATACGGATCATATCTCATATGGTTTAATGTATTGAATGCAACCGCTTCGTTGATTTTAGGTTCTGCGCCCTATGGCTTTAGGTATGCATCTTACCTGATAACCTGTACCCCCAAACTAACCCTACCAGCTCGTCAATGGTAGGCCTCAGCTATCTCGCATGCTGCCTCGGCGTCATTCTTGGGTGAGTTTCCCTAAAACTAACATACTGTTTCCGAGTTGGTCTAAGAGACAATAGATCCCTTTTCACTGGCCGCTTCAGCGACTACCTAACCCTAAAGCTCGCGCGACGCAACGCCGGCATTATGGAGGCTGAGCACCGCCTGTACCCCTTCTCCCTGTGTCTAATCCTGGTTCCTTCCTCGCTAATCCTCTGGGGAGTCGGTGCCGCACACGGCATTCACTGGTTCGGGCTACTGGTTGCGATGTGCCTGCTCGCACTCACAAACACAGCCGGAATCACCTTGAGCGTGAACTATCTTGTTGACAGTTACCGCGAGCTTAGCGGAGACGCGATGGCGACTGTGATACTGGTGCGCAATACCATGTCGTTTGCGATGGGGTATGGGATTACGCCCTGGGTTGAGCGGTTGGGATACCAGGATTGTTTTGTCTCGGCGGCGTTTGTGGGCTTGGCTTGTTCGGCTGTTTTTCTGGTCATGGTCAAGTGGGGGAAAGGGTATAGGGTTCGGAGTCGCGAGAGGTATTGGAGGGTGGTGGAAGAGAATTGGGAGAAGGGTATGGGTGGGGGACATTAGCTTTACTAGGTTCATTCCGGGAGTGTTGTAGACTCAGTATAAGAAATGGTGGAGGACCCGGCAATAGTGCAAACCCTTAATTCCAAGGTATATCTTTAGCATATGCCATGAGTCGATGACAACTGAATGAATAAATCTGGGTCGATAGGCTGGCTCTAATAAGGCTGAAGCTAAAGAAGCGGACAGCGGCGGAGACTGTGCCTTCCTAATACGGCACAGCTGAGGCTATAAGTAGGTACGCGGCTTAAATTGACAGTCATTGAATCATGCTTTACACCTGAAACTACTAAACAGCCACCCTGCTTCAAGCATTCCTCGCAGCCTCTGTCTCTTGATGAGGTCAACATGATGGTCCCAGTCTTGCTGCGTAGTTTCTGATTCTTGTCGCGGAGAGTTTGGATAAGGCATCCGAAATCGGGACACAGAGTCATCTTCACCAGCACCAACACAACGATCCGATCGTGATTTATCATCGACGCACTTACTGCATTCAGTCCTGTGTACCCCCGCCAATTAACCGCCGAGTCGTTCCTTTTCTCTTCAGCCTTACAATCCTGGGCCTTGACGTGCCAGCGCCGTCACCGGCGCCGCGGCTGGGTAGCTATTGAAGGAGTGTTGTGGGAGGAATATCCATCTATCATTTGCATGGCCACTGCTGGTACTATCAAGTGACGTTCAGGCCCCGTCGAGCTCGATCGTGCAGTTTCTTAGCGAGTGGCGTGATCAGAATGGTTGGCGTACCAGGGGTCAATAGCATGCGTGGCATGTCTGAGACTGAAGAAGCGGGTACGTCTTCAATTTACACAGGAACTTCAGATATAATTTGATAACTTATATTGACAGTGCGACGTGGAAAACAGTCCTGCGGCACTTGTCGCAAAGCGCATAATGAATGCAATGGATACTACTGCCCCCGCGTACTCATCAACACAATCGAGACCCAAAACAACAGCTTGATAAGGAAAGAAGCAGCAATGCTCGAACTCAGCGTGAGAAGAGTTATTGTTTTTCTGGCAATAGCGATGATGCCATTCCGTCTGAGCTCGCTTGCTACGTCAACCACACCAGATATATGGACTTGTTCTGGCGGATATATCTCCCCTACGGCAGGGCGTTGGCGGTCAAGCTAACACAGATGGCGTTGGGAAAGTGGATTGGTCCAATGGATGACTTGCATGGCTTGGGGATATCGTTATGAAAGCTACTCCTTGCCATTTTGCTGCTGCTGTGGGAAAACGGAGAATAATCTCGAGGAGGAGGGAAGGAGGCTTATACTAGCTCGCTGAAGACTCTGGAAGTTGCCTTGAGGGATCCAAGAAGAGGAACTAGTAACGCCATCTTGACAGCTGTCTGGTTGTGGAGCTTCTATGAAATACGCCACTAGTATACTTCAACTCGAACGGTTCTGATAGAGGCAGCGCAATGCAGTCTTGTTTTGGCCAAAATGATGGCAAGATGAAGCAGGTGCGTGGCTGGAAGCCCATAACATGGAGGAGATTGCGTTGGTATTATCCATACTCGTTTATATCTGGTCACGCATACTAACTATCCGCGAACGGGCGATCCAATCTTGCGGGTTGCTTGAAAACGCTTTGGCACAACAAGACACTGATCATTCAGATTATGTCCGACTTCCGCCAAATAAAAAGGTGCTTCCTCGCCGACCAAGACCGGAAATCTTTACCCTGGCTCCAGCAAGAGAAGAACGACCGAAACCACCTGGTAGACATTCTCCTCGAGCTGACCCCAAAACTGAATACCTCGCAACATGAAAACCATTCTGGACTCCCAAGTTTTCGAAGAACTCTCCCGCCAGCAGCTCCTAGACGGATTTATCCAACTACATCAAGAATTAATAACCTGGCAAGTTTTGCACGCAACGGATTTTGAACCTCTCACCCAATTTCAGCAGCCTCCGCGCCATATCGCAGGCGCCCATCTGATGACGGCTGTCTAGGCCGCCGTGGTCGTCACTATGAGCAACATTCAAGCACTTGGCGCCTTGAACTCGATCTTTGACCTGGCATCTGATGCGCTAATATGGTCCGCACGTTCCTCATTTTCATTCACCTTCCATAGCGCTCTTTCCAGACCTATCGGCGACTTACTAGTTCACTGTTGCCATTTATTATATCTGCGCCGCTGGACCTTAGAGGGCCCTCGAGGAACAGATTTCTAGCAGACTGCCTTTACGACCCTGTCCTGTCTGGCGTGGGGTGGTTCATATCCAGCATAAAGTACGAAGTGGCAGAGGAGTTCTTGCATAAACCTAGCCCTAAACCACGAATTATCCAGGTATCCATGATTCTATCTAATCGACTAGATAAATACTCCCATCCTCCCTATATCCAATCTCCCGCACCTTAACATTCCTCAAATGACTCTTCCCCCCCGAAATCTCGCAATCATGATAAAATAGCCACCAGCGCCCCTCGAACTCCGCAATCGAGTGGTGCGTCGTCCACCCTAGCACCGGCTCTAGTATCCGTCCCCGGTAGGTGAACGGGCCCCAAGGTGAAGACCCAGTTGCATACACAAGGTAATGTGTGTCGCCCGTCGAGTAAGAAAAGTAATAGACACCGTTGTACTTGTGCATCCAGGAGGCTTCAAAGAAGCGTCTATCGTGGTCATCTGCCGCTAGTGACTGTCCAGACTCGTCGAGGATGACCAATGGACGAACGGGGGATGCAAGCTCTGTCATTGAGCGTGAGAGTTTCGCGACGAGGGGCTCGCGCGCTAGAGCTCCTGGTCCAGTCGGTTCCTTCGCATCTTTGTCGTAGACCCATCCCTCCCCGTCTCCGTCTCCATCCTCACTCCTCACCCATTTCTCCAACTGGCCCCCCCACAGCCCTCCAAAATAGATATACGCTTCCTTCCCATCTCCGTCTTGATCTTCATGCCCGTCCCGAACATCCTCCACAAAAACCGCCGGATCAACGCTAAAACACCCTTTCAACCAAGTCTCCTCCGCCACAAAAGGCCCCTCCGGCGCATTGCCGATCGCAACCCCAATACGAAACAACCCCTCATGATCTCTTGCGGGGAAATACAAATAGAATTTCCCATTCCGCTCCGCCGCATCAGGGGCCCAGAGTTGCTTCGAAGCCCAGGGAACCTGTTCGGTCTTCAGGACGGGGCCGTGGTCTTTGACCTCCACTTTCTTGTCCTCTGTGGAGGTGGAGGTGAGGGGGGTTAGAGTGTCAATGGAGAAAACGTGGTAATCGGCCATGTCGTATTGGTCGCCATTGTCGTTGAAGGGGATGGAAGATTCGCGGTCATGAGAGGGGTAGATGTAGAGCTTTTGATTGAAGACGTGGGCCGAGGGGTCGGCTGTGTAGAGATGCGAGATTAAGGGTTTAGGGTTAGAATTAGGCATTTTGGTGATGTTGATCGATCGAACTTGAACTTGACTGGCTTGGTTTTCGATATGCTACAGTATGAGTTGATTTGAATATGATGACGCGGAAGGATCTACCCTGTTTATATTAACACCTGTAGATGTGGTGATCTGGATTTGGAATATTGCTGGCAATGGCCAACTGGTATTTATCCGCCGGCTAAAGTACTAGAAAGCTGGGCATTTCCCATTTCCCGTAGGTTGGAGCTCGTGGATAAATGAGGAAAAAGTCCTGAAGGGGAACGGAGCTCCTTCCACCTCCCAGGGAATTATCGGCCTGATCTAGCCTGGAGATTTACCGGGGTGAGAGTGAGAGTTCTAATAGGTTGGTTTAGACTTGGCCTGGCCAGAATAGGCGGAAACACTACATAGGGCATTGCCCATGATGGGATGAATGTGTTGAATATGATGTGGGTGCCTCTTCAAATATCTAAGCTAAGACTACGAGCCGTAAATAATATGCTGGAATCAACCTAGCCAGACAGATTCCAAAATATAGATATCAGCGTCAAATCAACCAACCTCCCAAACGGGCCTCTAAAAGCCTAGTAACAAATCCATCAAGTAGAATGGATCAAAGTCTGTTTGGTGACGGGACTCAAACATTATCTAACCCATCCATGAACATATAGCTCCCCGCCACGTTCCTTTCCTCCACTGTCATCGCGTTCCTGTACCTCCTCTCCCAATCCCTCTCAACCTGCTCAATCACACTCCCCTCATCACTCCGCGTCTTGACCGGACTCTCACACCCCTTTAGCCCGATGAATCTTCCGAACCGTCTCCTCTTCACTTCTGTATCAACGCCCAGATCCCGCACAAAGCCATTGGTCGTAAGCCACGGCTTGATGGGAAGTGGATACAGAAAGGTCTCGCGCCTCGGTGGATACACTTGGTGAAAGTGGAGTGCTAGCGCATCGAGCTGCGCTGACGTCAGGAGGTTGAAGGCGAGAACGGATTTGGGAAAGTATGGGTGTATGAGGCCGGTTGAGTAGGAGACAAGCGGGTGGAGCTTACGCGCGAGGTGGGCGATTTTGTCTTTAAATTCGGGGTGAACTTCTAAGACTGAGTTTAATTGTGAAGCTGATTGACTCGGCTCGTGGTAGCTAAGTTCAAGCCCGAGATCAAATCCAGATTGCTTCAAATAGGATGTGATTTGCTGCACCTGGCGTTTTTGCTGTCGGCGATGGAGACGACGGCGGAGCCGTTGCTGGCGTTCTTGTGTGTGGTACTGGCGCAGCCGTGCCTCAATACGCCGTGTGCAATTTTCGATATCCTGCCTGACTGCCTCGAGGCGGTTGAGGCATTCTGATATTGTTTCCTGCTGTGCTGGGTCTTTGTAGAAGTGCTGGGCGATAGCCAGCCACTGGTTTTGGGTTTTGGATACGATCCGCTTCGCCTCTTCTGCCAGTCGTATGATCTCGTCACGTCCTTGCAATAATTTTCTGATTTCTTCAGCTTCGCACCGAGGATTTTGGGGGTGTTTGATCATATTTTCCATGGCGGCTGAGGTATGCAATGCCCTCGATTCCCCTGCGGATCTAGGCGGGTACAAGCTCTTGGGTTGTGATTTAATCTGTCCTTCCTGTTGTTCTAGTTCGATTTGCCCCTCTCGTTGCAGTCGTTCTTTCATGGTCCCTGACTCGATCGGTGACTCCTGGGCGTGCTCGAGCATTCGATCCATATGGTCAGGTGTAGGCAGTCCGTTCGGCTCCTCTCGGGACGGGGACAACGCCGGGGTCCGGGGCGGTTCTGAGATCGATTCGGGATAGTGGGTAGACTCGTCCTTGTGGTTATCCATCGGTATGCTAGTTCTGGTAAGGTATATAGTAGTTCAGGGTGAGCGTAAAGAATTCTTATAGAGGCCCCTGAACCTGCAATGAAGTGAGAGTGTAATGACAAATGCAGGTATTGAGAGGCCAGATATAGGAAGAAGTAATGGATATGATTAGACGACAAGGTAAAAGATTATAAGCTGCATAAATAAACGTGGACAAAGCCTGCGCGGGAACAATTTGCCCTTGTGACCCGAAATACAATGCAGCAGCCCCAAGTCGGTTCCTCGCTCCGATTTTTGACTGGTTTGAGCAGTTGAGAGTCGAACAAAGAAATGAAACACAGACCAAACTATCCATTGTTGCCAAAATAGACCAGCGTGAACAAAACGCTTGCTCAAATATGTCTGCGGCTCTAAGATATTCCTGAGGCCAGTCATAAACATGTTTCAATTATGAAAGGCTGACTTCAGCCAGACGGTTCTGGAGCGCCGCCTTTTCATTACCTGCAAACTGCTCATAGCGCTCGGAGGCGGCGGGGAGACCGACATGTTTGTTGATCCAGTTGAAAATAGTATAATGCCACATTAGTGCATTCTCCGGATTCAAAACCCAATGATTCTCGTCTGGGAACGTCAAGAAAGCGCTGTCAATACCCTTCATTTGCAACACGTTGAAGGCAGAGAGGCCTTCGGCTATCGTCAACCGATAATCCTTTTCATTGTGGATGATGAGGTGTGGCGTCTGCCACTTATCCAAATGACGAGAAGGATCCCATTGTGCCCAGTTCCCAGGAACCTTCCACTGCACGCCTTCAAGATCATGCAAAGGAAAGTACAGCTCTTCGGTGGCAAGCAGAGAGGTCGTGCTGAAAACGCCATCGTGCGTTACAAGAGCTCTGAATCGTCGTCCGAGCGGTTGGCCCTGAATCCAGTTCATCATGTACCCGCCGTACGACGCGCCCAGAGCCACGGCGCGGGTCGTGTCGACGTACTTCAAGTTCTTCTCGATATAGTCGAAGCCCTTCTCGAGATCAATATAGGGTAGCCCGCCCCAGGACCCGCGAATCGCATCAGTAAAATCCTGCCCATAGCCGGTGCTGCCTCGCGGGTTTGGCGTGACGACAACATATCCTTGTTCAGCAAAGACCGCAGGGTTCCACCTCGTACTCCATTGATCATTCCATGCGCCTTGTGGGCCGCCATGAACCAAAAAAGCCAGAGGGTACTTGGAACCAGGTCTAAAGTTGGACGGCTTCACCACCCAGGCGTGGATCGGGGTATCTTCTGCCCCTCTGTACCAGATTTCGTCCACCTGAGCTGCCGAAAGACCGAAAGCAGCCCCGTCATGGCCAATTGAAGAGATGACACGGGCATCGGCAGGGTTCTCAGGGTCAACTACCGTCCATATGCTGTTGTCTACTAAGTTGTTACTGGAGATTAGTAGGTGGGAGGATTTAGAAGAGACAGGATGGACGTCTGTCACGTAGCCGGAACTTGTGATTCTTTTGAGCATATCGGGTGTCGAGTGACGGATGTTGTCGACAGGCAGCCGGAAAAGCACCCCACGTCCGTGCTCCTCCGCTTGGATGTATAGATAATTGTCATCGTTGGAGAACGTTAGCCCTGAAGGACTGAGATTCCAGAGCCCCTTGCCATCTGCTGATGCAAATGCTTCAATCATCTCGCCACTCCAAGGATTGGGAACGTAGAGAATTCGGTTTTTATCCGACTCATACCCGTCCTGGCGCATTGCCAGAACAGCAATGGAGCTACCGTCAGACGAAAGCACGGGGGACGACATGGCACCTTCGAGACCCTGAACACGACATATCCTGCTCTCAACAGCGCTTACGCCAGTCCACGAAAACATCGGACAGTAATAGCATGAGCATGCGGTATGCAAAGCGGGATTAACATCAGGATCTCGTGCCACAAACACAATCGCCGAAGGACTGATCGCAAAATCGCCTCCCCCTCCGAATGGCGGGATTGGCGACTCAACGCCGGTAAGCCCACAGACGGCGATCAAATTCGTAAGCCCTGAAACGGAATACTTCCCCGCCTGCCGAGTAGCGGGCGACAGAGGAGCACGCTGGAGCAAGCCAAAGAAAATAGCATTTCTCTGAGGCTCAATGTATGAGTCCCAATGCCTCACAAAGAGCGAGGTATACAGCTTGCCGGTGCTGTGAGGCGCCTTGGCGTCCTGAGGATTGTATAGGGTTCCGTCCGGGTTGGATTTGCCAGCCACAGCGAAGCCAATTTTGCCTGACTCGATAACAGTGACTTTAAGGTCTGACACTGGACCGGGTACTGTCCCCGCAGTATAGGTCCGATCCGCCTGTCGAGCATCTCCGATGATTAAACTTGTGTTTCCATTCCCCTTTGACTTTAGCCAAATCAGCTGGTCGGTATTGTCTATCCATTGCGGAGAGCTGGCGCCAGGATCATTTGTAATAAGCGCCGAGCGACCGGTCTTAAGGTCCAACACACGAATCTCATTCGTCTTTGAATGGGACTCGAACGAGTATGTTGTCTGGGTGTAGACGGCAAGCGTTCCAGTCGAGTTGGGCACGGCTCCGGACCGTCGAGGTGCTCCGAGAAGTACCCTAATAATCAGTAAACGAAAGACGGATAAAAGGCTCTAATAGAGCCAGGAAGGACGACCTTACTCTGGTGTAAATTTCATGGATCGGATGGTCATGTCACCCCGCAGGAACGATAACAGACGATAAGCTAATCAGCTCAAGATCAGGGCAATTCGAAGCGGGAGAAATAATCGTAGGAATAATTATGGATGCAAGTTGGCACTCAGCAAAGGATGGAGAATACTCAAAAGGAGGGAGATGGGATGAGATGGCGATGATGGATTAAGATGGATACCTTGCTGGTGACTCGGTGAGGGGAAGAAGTGGAGGCTGGGAGTCTGGGACGGGAAGACCTCCAAGTCAACAGCATTCCACGACAGATAACACAAGGCCAATGAATGTCCTGTAGATCGTATGTCTAGTCATCCATATAATTACAATAATCTGATGCAGTAAAAACCCAAACAAAAAAAGGCCTGATTCTCATCACTCCTCTTCCTCACTCTCATCCTCCTCCATACCTTCAGCAGCCCTGACCGTAAATGTGGGAGCCTGGTCCACGCCAACATAGCTGTCACACATCAAGTACAACGTCAGCTCATGTTCACCAGGCGTAGGCACGGTGTAGTCCAGGCGCAACTCCAGTTTGCGACCGATAGTGACACGCTTAATCGCAAGCAGATTCCTCGTCTTCTCGTCGCCAACAATCAACCACCAGTTCTCCATTTTCTGGCCGGGGTAGAAAGGCGCGTGCACTGTCGTGTCAAACTCTTCATCCTCGTCTACCTCCCGCTCAACCTTGATTTTGAGGTACGCAGGTTCACCGGCAGTAATGTTTTCCGGGTCCTCAACCTCAAAGTCAAGTTCTAAAATCGGGTATTTGTTGTTGGTGAAAGCAGCTGCCTGCGCCAATTGTTTGTTGTCGAGGTTGAGACGCTTAACCAGAGTATTGTAATCTTTGTTCTCGGACGGATCCATTGCATCCATGAACTCGAAGATATCGTTTATCCTAATTACGCAATGTCAGAACAAGTTTTGGTATAGAAAGCAGGAGTAACATACTTATACTCATTGGCAACCTTGATGGCTTCAGGGCCAAAATGAGGAATTTGCTTGAGAGGGCTATCACGATCCCACATAGCCTGAACCACCATCTGCGACATCTCCATGGCATTCATGGCGTTCATGTGACCTTCCGAGGCGAGGATGTCCACACAAGCACTGAGAAGGTTAAGAACCTTGCTAACAATAACTTCTTGGTCCTTTGCCAAATCAATAGGCAGCTGCATGCGCGAAAAGTGAGCTTGAAGCAGTACAAAGGACTTGAAGTGCGGTGAGTCGTAAGCGACTTGTGACGCTTTAACAGGGACGCGGTCATACACCCGGCGAAGAATGTGTTCTTCGTGGCGGCGCATCTGGACAGACTCAAACTCGGTCGCCGCTGTGACAATCTCCAAAATGCCCTTGAGTTTCGTTCGCGCTGACAGAGAGAGGAGGAAGGTCTGCATGGTGATGTATGAAATGTTGTAGTACGCGCCGATCGATGCAGCGTTCAGAGGTGAAACACTGTCATCCTCTTCATCCAGATCAATGATCTTGGCCTCAGACAGCTCTTTCAAGGTGTTCTCTACCAGCTCAGAAAGGAATGTACTCAGGCCCTCGTGGCTTACGTCTGTTAGACCATAGAAGCTAGGGTTGGCTAGGAGGCGGCGGTAAAAGTAAGTGTACGTCAGCCAGTCAACGGAGTCTTGAGTAGAGGCAATTGTCCCCTGACTGATCTCGGTAACAAACGCATCGTGCATGTAAAGCTGTAGGTGACTCTCCACCGGCAACGCCTCGTTGAGGAACTTCTTATAGTACTCACGTTTGACAGTCGGAACCATAAGAACACCTCGGCCAAATTTATCCTGACCGGGGCGAGAAGCCTTGCCAAACATTTGAAGAATCTCGCTTATTGGATAGTCAATATAGCGATGCTCACGGCCCTCGAAAAATTGAGTGCCCATGACAACCACAAGGTGTCCGGTTAGGTTGAGTTCCCAGCATACATCTCGTGAGGCGATGACAACTTGAATTGCACCGATGTTGTAGAGATGAGAAACAATACGCTTGTCAGTCTGACTCAAAGCCTCGTGGTAGTACCCAATACCATGTGAGAGCGATTCCGCCAGGGTACGCTCATGGATGCGGCCGAGTAACGGTTGCAGCTCCTCGATGTCGGCATGAAGGAACCGGTCTTCGTCGTCGTCAGTAGAGCATGCTGTCAAAAGATCAATGGCAGTAGCGCGGGTTTGCTTTCGATTAGGCACAAATATGAGAGTGGGTTTATCTGCAGACAGCTGTAGGATCGAGAGATATGCTGGTCTTGCCATTGCTAACATCAATGAAGGGAAATGCGGTATGCTGAAAGACTGGATGTGAAGCTCCAAGGGCACTGGCCGGGCATGGGGACTAAAGTTGTAAATGGTGTGCTTGCTAGCGCCAATCCACTCTCCAATATCCCGAGCATTGGCGAGAGGAACGCTTAGACCGACAATTCGCATGCCGCTCTCGGTCTGAAGCGCAATGGAATGCATGCGCGAGACCACAACTTCGTAGACATATCCACCGTAACCACCGAGCATGTGCAGCTCATCAGCAACAAACAACTCCACAGCGCGCACGTTCTTGCGCTTCTGCCATTGTCTGGAAAGCACATCCCATTGGGTGGGCGTAGCAAGAACAAGATCTGAACCGGCAAGGATCTTAAGATCGGCTGTCATCTCCCCAGTCAGCTTGGCAATACTCTTACCACCAGCCAGGCCACTCAGCCGCTTTTTCCAGTCCTCAAGGCGGCTGTCAATAAGCTCCTGGAATGGAGCAATGTACACTGCGCGGCCACTGTCTTCCTTGGCCCAATGACGCAGAATCGCCAATTCCGCGCAGACCGTCTTGCCACTGCCCGTGGGAGCACCGATGAGAACATTGTCGTCGCTTTCAAAGAGGGACTTGAACGTCTGCGTCTGAATCTTGTTGAAGTATTCCCAATCGGGGTATAGCCGCTGGTACTCATCGCGCTTGAGAGCCTTCACAGGCGCCCGTTGCATATCGAGCAAAGGCGTATGGGGAGGAAATCTCTCCGGAAGGATTAGTTTCTGGAAAGACACGGCGATGCGAGTTTCCGAATGCATCCAGCGGTCGGATATAAGAGAGATGAAATAATTGGGAGGCATCGGCTCTGTGATGGGAACAGTGAACTCGACGAGATGCTCGTTCATCTCCGACTCAGCGTAGTCCTTGCGCAGAACGAATTGATCATGGAACAGAATCTCTTCGCCGTCGCAATCCTCAACCATGATCCAGAAGTCCTGGGCTGTACCATGCAGCTCTTCGTCCCAGACAAAGTTGGGAGTGATCGTCAACTCAACCCTTAGCATGGAGCGAGTGATGGGTTGAACCTGGGCCTGGACCTCCAAGCGAGGGAATTTGGAAACTAGGTCACAGACAGTTTTGCCCGCTCTGGGCATGCCCAAAAGTTCACCCATGCGCGGAGGGTCTAGATCAAAATAGCTGCCCCAAGGCACGTCGATTCGCTCGGATTTTTGTAGTATATCCCTAGGGCATCGCGGAAATTGACGCAAGGGGCTCATGGTAGGCCACATACGCCTCTCAGCCATCTTGCAAAGATCAAGGGCATTTTTTGCCACCGAGGCCCAACCGCGCCGTAAGCATATTTCAAACAGGGCACGGAGGATACGGCCAGCTGATTGGGTCACATAGACCAAGTCCGCCATCAGAGCAAGACCCTCAAGCTTAAGTCGGGAAATGTACGCCTGAAGCAAAACGTTGATCTTGGCGTGAGGCTCGTCGATGCCCTCTTTAACTGGAACAGGCACACGGCCAAGCATCTTCGCCAGTTCGAGTTTCTCATCTTGACGGACCGGAATGTACTTGAACTCATCGCTAAGGGCGAAGATTCGGAAAAGCTCAATGTTGCTGATGGATGGCTGGAGGTGCTGATTGTAAGTCAACATGGAATTGTGGCCGATGTAATAGTGTGAAGCGATCCGCCCGAGCTCTGTAGACTGCAGTCGTCCGGTCTTTTTATCATACTTGACCAATCCAGCCTTCTCCAAGAGCACAGCCGCAGAGTGCACAAGATCAACACGCTTTTGCTCAAGGGCATCATCGTTTTCGTAGTCGGCACCAACGCTGTATAGACCAGGAGAGCGCAGCATGCGGACAAACAGGTAGGTGTAGCCAAGCCAGTCAACTCCCTCGTCTCGTGTTCGAATGTTTCCGAGCACAATCTCTGCGTTCATGTTGTCTGCCAGTTTGCTCACAAGCTGGCTCTCAATTGGCAATTGTTGATTCATGAGTGAGAGATAATACTGGATTTCAGCCTGGGTGGTAATGATAATACCTTCACCATACGTATCATATTGAGGTCGTCCGGCTCGTCCCAGCATCTGAAGGACATCTTGAGGACTCAACTCGACCCAGCTACCTTTCTCGGGGGAGTAGACCTGTGTTCCTTTGATGATGACGGTGTGCGCGGGCAGGTTCACACCCCACGCAAGGGTCGCTGTACAGACAAGAACCTGGATGCTACCATCCTTGAAGAGCGCCTGCACCGAGTCACGATCCGCAAGGCTCAGACCAGCGTGGTGGATACCGAAGCCGTAAGGCAGGATATCCTTAAGGGCGGCGTCATTGACGGATTCAGCTTCTTCGGCAAGGATAGCCCTGCTTGCGGAGTCACTCTTCAGAATCTGACCAATTGTCTCCATCTCCAGAGCCTTGTCTCTGAGGTATTTGGCGGTCTTTGCCGTCTCTTTCCGAGAATGAACGAAGATGAGCATCTGGTTTCGGTTTTGTCCCACGTGCTCAATCACCTTGTTGTAGCAAATATCATTCATAATCTTCAGTTGCTTGATGGGCTTCTTGTCCGTGACTCCGATGAATTCTTGTTTCAGAGGGCATGGTCGGTAAGACCCATCAAAGTGGAACAACCCCTTGGCGGGATCAACACGAAGGAAGCTTGCGACATCACGGTAATTGGGGAGTGTCGCACTGAGACCGACAATTCTGACGGGGTCGCCAGTTTGTTCGACTTGGCGGATGGTCCTGCTGACAATACTTTCAATGACAGGACCACGCTCATCGTGAAGCAGATGGATCTCATCAATGATGACTAGGCGAACGAGCTTGGTGTAGCTCGTCTCGGATGCCTTTCGCGTGATAACGTCAAACTTTTCAGGGGTCGTCACAATGACCTGAGTCTCGGCGATTTGTTGCTTCGTAAGTTGACGGTCACCGGTCAATTCTGAAACCTTGATACCATAAGGAGCGAGACGCCTGCCGAAATTCTCAACTTGTTCTTGAACAAGAGCCTTCAGGGGGGAAATGTAGACTATCTTAAAGTCGTCAAGCATGATCTCTCCGGTTTGGGCATTACGATTCTTTCCAACCTCACGGAGAATGCTCAGCATGGCCACATTGGTCTTTCCTGATCCCGTAGGAGCGCAGACAAGCATGTTGCCATCATCCTGGAAAGCGGAGGGGTAACATTTAGTCTGGATCCGGTTGAGCTCCTTTGCATCTCCAAATCCGATACGCGCCCATTCAGGGAGCTCGGAAATTGCAACTTTCCTCTCTCCTGGCTCCTGCTTAGGCTTTGGCTGCGGTACATGGATTTCCTCGTAACCCTTGAATGTCCGTTTTGTTGAACCCTGGGGCAATTTGACGTTGGGATTCGTCATTAAATGGTTCCCCTGATGGAATACAAGATTCTCAAGGTTGATTAAGCGTTTAGGCTGCAGTCCTCTGACCAACCCACCGTCCGCGGTCTTTTTTTCCTCGGCAGCAGCCGGGGCTTTCGGCAGGTCGACGTCCATAAGATCCATCTTAATCCTCTTCTCGGGTCGACCCGAATCGTTGTCACGGGTGACTGACTTACCGCGAATTTCGTCCAGGATACGGCGATGTCCGGCTTCGACCATTTCGCTCTCCACTAGATTACGAGCGTCGGCGTCTTCGGCCACACGCCGCCAGCGAGTGGTCCAGACAATCTTGTCCCGGTTCGTGACGAGCTTGGCAACAAGGTCCGGAAAGTCGTAATCGAAAAGCTCCATAAGGTCATTTTCCACATCGCGCAAAGTCCTCGTCGAACCATCCTCTGTCTTGCCATCCATGATCTCGAGGGCTTGGATGGCTTTTTCTTGCTGGATGTGCGCATCCGAGTAGGCGGCACCGACCTGGCGCTGTAACCAGTACGCATCAATGTCACGAGCACTGACTATGAGACCCTTTTTCTGTTGCTCTCCGTCTGCGGATGCTCCGCCATCAATGACCATTTCTTCCGTAGGCAGATCCTCAGGAGATTCCTTTGCCGCACCCTCGCCACTGTCTGATTCTTGCTGTTCTTCATTTTCATTATCCGACTCGTCTTCTTCATGTACCTCGTCCAGAGTGCCCATGCGGTCTTCATCCTCGTCTTCGTCGAAGACAACGGCAACACCCTGCCGCTCATCGAGTTCGGCCTCCTCTTCTCCAGTAACGCCATCACCCATTTCCTCGTCCTCGTCTTGCGCATCGTAATCCGTAATCTTCTTGCCTAGATTGACAAGCTCATTAAACTCTTTGGGGTCTAACGATGTGCCAAGTAAATCATCAATTTCCCTCTTTTTATCAAAATCCTTCATTTCCTCGTCTTTCAATATCTCCAACACCGCATCGGCAGCACTCCGAACAATTTCGTGTGAAACATCGCCGAGCCTGCTTGCGGTCAATGTGAGGATTAGGTCGTACGTAGCTCGCGTGGCCGGCGTACGAGGGCGATATTTGAGGCCTTCAATTAAAGTATCGGCAGTGGATAGGATTCCTTGGCCGCGTAGTTGGGTGGGTTGACCCTTCAGTCGCTTCTTCTGTTCACGCGCAAGGACATCCTCGCCCTCTCGAATGGCACCCCGCACAATATCGACCGGGCCGACAGCTTTCTTCTTAGACTTTGGTGCGTCATCGCGCGCTATTCTCGAGCCCATTTCCCGAATGCTTATACGACCTGCGAGTGATTCTGGGTCTCCGGTGGCCTCGTCGTTGACGCGGGATATGAACCGACGGTCCGCCTGGAGAACCAGGTTGGACATCGCCGAGTATTTGTACTGTGAAATGTTTTGCTCCGCCATTTTGACAACTGACGATGGAAAACTAAATTATATAGAAGGTGACCGGTTAAATCGTCACTGGCTCAATGGAGCTCAGGCTCAGGAATTGGCGGCGCGTCGAGACACCTGCGAATGGAGATGAATTCTGTGGCAAAGTTGAGATCCGTGAGACTGCACAAACCTGGACCATCGTCCTGCAGCAAGTAACTACTTCAAATGTTACGCTGCGAGCTCCTGCTAATGGTTGAAGGAGAA
The DNA here is from genome assembly GCA_003574815.1 of Aspergillus spinulosporus. NCBI lineage: Eukaryota > Fungi > Ascomycota > Eurotiomycetes > Eurotiales > Aspergillaceae > Aspergillus > Aspergillus spinulosporus. The sequence continues at coordinate 35,483 of QPHH01000010.1, read as the reverse complement.
AATGTGGTAGCGTTGAAGCTTTCGGAAGAATGATGGAAGTGAGTCGCAGATTTCGGTGGCCCAAGGACGGAAGGTTTGGCGGCTGCGGCCTGAAAGGTAAGGCATATAGCGCGTTTTCTGCCGGACAAGCAGCAACACTGGGGCAGGAAATGACTCCCTTTCGTCAGAAGTATCTTCGGTTACTATTACAAGACATGCCAGTTAATGGGTCTCGCTTACCTTACTTGGTTCAATCGCAGGCTCGATCTCTTGCTCGTTTAGATACTGTCCTTCCCTATCGTTGTCTTGTGCACAGGACAATATGCCATCATGCTCAACCGCGACGCGTCGCAGCTCCGAAGCCGACCGCGGTCTTCCACAACCAGCAACGGTCAGCTAAAACAAAGTCTACGGTGAAACTCAAGGACCTTCCTCAGGGCGCGGTGAAATTGGAGCCATATCAAGATGTCGTGGAGGATACACCCCGATATCCAACGGTTGTTCAGGGGCACCGCAATAACATGCAAAAGTTCAAGAACTGCGTTGTCCTAACCAGGGTTGGGGGCTTTTACGAGGTATTTACCTATCGCTTATGGTCAGAGACATACTGACTGTGTAGCTCTATTTTGAACAAGCCGAGGAACTTGCTCCTTTGCTCAATCTAAAGCTTGCGGCCAAAAAGACCAGCGCCGGTCCCGTTCCCATGGCGGGTTTCCCGTTCTTCCAGCTAGATCGCTTTCTCAAAATTCTCGTCCAGGATCTGAATAAATACGTTGCAATCAGTGAAGAATTCGCCATTAACGCAGAAGATAAAGCTCGATCCGGTATGCTTTTTGACAGAAAAGTAGCGCGGGTTATCACTCCAGGCACCCTGATCGATGAGAAGTTCATGGATCCGTCTGAAAACAACTTCCTGATGGCAATCTATCTCAACCCGTCACATTTGGGGATGCACGCGAGAGGCAACGACGAATCCTCTTATCACCATATACTTACATCGGCCTCACAGAATGTCGGCCTGGCCTGGCTTGATCTCTCCACGGGCGACTTCTTCACTCAATCCACTACAGCACAGATGCTTCCATCTGCAATCGCAAGGATAGGTGCTCGAGAAATCCTCGTAGACCAACGTCTTCAGGATCTGGTCGGACAAGAGCTGCAGCTGCTCATCGGCCATGAGCATCGGCTGATGACATGTTTCAATTTCCCTGAGAAAATTTCGCCAGTGTCAGACTGGGCGCCTATGCTGGAAGAACCTCTTCCATCCACAACGATCGACACTTTCAGCCAGGAGGAAGTCGCGGCGGGCTACAGTCTGCTAGAATACATCCGGGTTCAGTTACAGGGTCTTAACGTAAAGCTGCAGCCGCCTCGCCGCCGGCACCTAAACGAATCGATGAGCATTGACCGTAACAGCCTGAGAGGACTTGAAATACTAGAGTCAGCACACGACAGCTTCAAAGGCAGTCTACTACATGCAGTGCGTCGAACCTCTACCAAAAGCGGAGCGCGACTACTGCGAGATCGCCTAACATCTCCGTCGACTTCATTGCCAGTGATCAACGAACGCCTTGATCTGGTTTCGGTTTTTATTGAGGATAGTGAGATACGGAATGATCTAGTGCAGCTGCTCAAACGCAGTTACGATGCACAACGTTTGGTTCAGAAATTCACTCTTGGGAAGGGAGATGCAGATGATTTGATCTGCCTTTCTAAGTCTATAGAAGCTTCAAAGGATGTCAAGTGGCTGTTATCGGCCAAGTCTAACGCAAGTTCAGAGTATTCTCGGAAGTCTCTTCAGAAAATGGTTGATCGGCTCTATCTAGATGGGCCAACGATTCTGGCCGATAAAATACTGTCCGCAATTGACGAAGAAGGCCTATTGCAGAAGCAGCGCATCGAGGAAGACACTGCAGCTGAAGCCGCCATTCTAGCCCAGGAAGTCACCCTCAACGAAGGCGCAGCGGCTGATCTTGCCAGTTTGCCAAAGAAAGTCCGGGAAAAGACCACTGATCGTGTAGCAACTGACGAATCTTCGCCTGACGAGACGTGGATCATGCGGCGAGATGCAAGTCCTGCGCTGAAAGAACTCCACCGGACACTAGATGAGTTGCAGAATGAGAAATCGAAACTCGGCCAGCATCTTCGTGATTCCGTCGGATCCTCCGCCATCACGCTCAAATGGACACCTGGTTTGGGACACATATGCCATGTCAAAGGCGCAAAAGTTTCCCAACAGCAATTAGAAGACCTAGGCGTGACGCGCAACGTCTCGTCAACAAAGTCAACTCGGTCCTTCTACCTCCCGGCTTGGACCGAACTCGGAGGCCGAATGGATCAAATAAAGGTCCAGATTCGGCAGGAGGAGCAAGCCATCTTCGAGCAGTTACGCCGCGAAGTAATATTGAACTTGGTAAAGATCCGCCGCAACGCCTCAGTCATGGACGAACTCGACGTCGCTTGCTCATTCGCCACCCTTGCAGCCGAACAACAACTCGTGCGTCCCATCCTCACCCAAGCCACAAACCACAAGATCATCGGCGGCCGCCATCCAACCGTGAAACTCGGCCTCGAAGAACAAGGCCGTCGATTCGTCAGCAACGACTGCTTCTTAGGAGAATCCGAACGCATCTGGCTCATTACAGGCCCCAACATGGCCGGGAAAAGCACATTCCTCCGCCAAAACGCTCTTATTGTCATCTTGGCGCAAGTGGGCTCCTTCGTGCCAGCTGACTACGCTGAGATTGGCATTGTCGATCAAATTTTCAGTCGTATCGGCGCGGCAGATGATCTCTTCCGCGACCAGTCGACGTTTATGGTCGAGATGCTGGAGACAGCTGCGATCCTCAAACAAGCAACGGCGAGGTCGTTTGTGATTATGGATGAGGTTGGACGTGGGACGACGCCGGAGGATGGCACGGCGGTTAGTTTCGCCTGCCTGCATCATTTGCATTATCGGAATAAATGCCGGACACTGTTTGCGACGCATTTCCATGGACTGGCTGATATGACGCGTGAATTTCCTGCGCTGGGAAGGTATTGCACCGACGTTAAGGAGACGGGTGAGGGGCGGTTTTCTTTTGTCCACAAGTTGCGGAAGGGCGTGAATCAGGAGTCGCATGCTCTGAAAGTTGCCCAGCTGGCGGGATTGCCTAGCGAGACGCTGGAGCTGGCGCGAAGTGTGCGTGATAGTATCCGCGGCGAAGCCTCTCGACTGAAACCGCCGCCTCTTCTGCCTGATAATTTGCACTTTTGATATATAACATACATATCATGCGAACATAAGGATGAACCCCCCAAATTTTTCAACCCCGTAATCTCAATGCACCCGCATTTTCGTACGATTTTTACAGCTTCGCTTCCGCCCTCCGCTCTCTCCCACTCAGATCGACAACAACTCCCTCCCCGAAACAAACTTCCTGACAATCGTCCTCCGCTACCCCATTGACAAACTGCGTGACCACAAAATCCACCCTCCGTTTACCCACAACTACCATTGGCGCATGCCAGGTTCCAGCCCCATAAGTAACGGCGTGCTCCCCACTCGCCACAAATGCTCTGAGTTTACTCAGATCCGGCGGATCACGGATAGATACATTCTCCCCTGCTTCTGTCCGCGCCGTTGCGGTTTGGCCATGTAGTGTTGGCGCCACGATGACTAGATAGGACGTGCTTTTGTCGTCCAGGCTTAGACCAAGCGGGGAAAATGTCTGCGATGTGTAGGGATGTCGCTCGAGGATTCCGACATCGAAAACAACCTTATCCTTCGCACCGCCTATTTTACCCTCGCCAGTACTAGTAACGGTCCGCAGCGTTCGCGGAAAACAACTGAACATGCTCATCCTTGCCTCGGAGGGTTGCTTGCTAGGGCATTGAGATGGATAGTTATTGATTAGCGGCGAGATAGGACTGTATTTCAGCGCGGAGAGCTGGTTTGCTGCAACAGGAGTAGACACGAGAGGATGCTTTGGGTGTGAGGATAGAGGATTTGGGGCCTTTGTGACAGAGCGCGGGAGTGGGGGGATGACTGCGGTGCCGAAAGGTGCGAAAGCATCGCGGGTCAGTGGTTCTGGAGTGATAGATAGAGAAGGAGAAGCGAGGAGTGTGGGTGGTGGCATTTTATCTGATTGTAAGGATGAATTGTTGTATCGGAAAGAAAAAAGCAATGAAGTGGTGAGGGGATGGTGTTATTATACCTACCGTAGAGTGGAGTGTTGGAGTTGTTCGGGAGTCGCCGACGGAAGCTCCATCTTCTATCAACTACACCGTACCTACTCTCCTCGCGGGCCCAAACCATCATCACCTGTTAAAATAACGGCCCTAGTTCTGCCAAAGGGAGCCATCCTCTATGAATGCGGAACGAAAGACTACCTACCTACCCAATCTAAACTGCAGAGTGGCACTTTCCAATACGACCGCTTTCATCTCCCCCACCGTGGTATCTATATCCTCCCGCCCAACTGCTCTGCTCTCCTTTCCATCTGACCTGACATTATCGCTGCTCTTCAGATACAGTTCTTCTTTTAAGAGAATTGTATCCATCGCTAGTGATAAGAGAGCTCTAAGCCTCCAGTATTAATCCAGTATTAACCTGCTGACGCATATCACCGACGCGACTGGGAGGTCATAGTAATATCGTGCAATGGAAAGGCCCATTTGCACCCATGGGATACAGAAAGCTCTCTGGATACCGGAGGACCAACCTCCCAGCCATATCAATTGGCCGCCTGACTTGTCTCGGGATAGTGCTGAGGAAGCCAGTGAAGGCGGGGGATGTGATGGAAAGTCCTCCATAGAGCCTGCCGAGACTGGGTCGTCTCCGAACGGTCAGACCAATATTTCCGTGTCCAGGTCTCTGGAAATTCACATATTTGTCTCGCCCACGCTAAGCAGAGGCTCAGTGGTCCATGAAAGGAAGATATAACTTGGCAGCAAGAGGGCTCCGTTGAGATCACCAGGAGGTACTGGGACGTTGAAGTACTGTGATTCTGCGCATTATCCACTGTCATTCAATCAGGTACCGCGAAGGTACCGCGAAAGATGTACTTTGAAAAGCTGGTGGGGAATGCTCGCCAGATTTGGTGTTTTGGTCGACTGCTATGGGTGCAGAGAAGCTTGATAGGTAAAGCTGTAAGGGCGGTGTTGTGGGATGACGCCCAACCGGTGGTTGAAGTGGTCGGTGTGGTCGGTGTCTATCTCCTGGTACCGCCACGAACATATCTGCCTAGGTAGTGATTCAGCGAAGACTGAGTTCCAGTCGGCCACTGTGAACGGAAGATGTCTTGTGGTTTATGTAAGTTTGTCGTTATTTACATACCTGCGCCGCTGAAATCACTTTTACAGAGCCCTAGACCTTCCACACCGTCTGCAGTGAACATGAATCACCTGAGACCGGACCCCCTTCTCCTCTCCTAAACTTCCGCAGTACTCTTCTCCTTCTCCTCCAATCCAGTTTTAGTCTCCACGTGCTCCTTGCTAAGATGCCTCTTCGTGATAAAAATGCTCGCAACAAGGCCCACCGCGGCAAGAGCAGTATACAAAATCCAGATATTCCGAATGCTCCACGCAAACGCCCTCTTGACGGCCTCTCGCTGCAACGAGTCGCTAATATCTTTCACAGCCAGAGCATTCGCCGCCGCCTCCGCACCCGTAAAGTCCTCTTGAAGAGAACTGGGCAGCCCCGCATCCGCTAGGAGACCCCTTTTCAAACGCATGCTATTTTGGAAGACAACGCCGCCCAGCACGACAGAAAGCGCCATGGCGACGTTCCGCACGAACCCGAATGTCGCGGTTGCTGTTGCGGTGTCTTTCGTTGGGATGTTACTTTGGAGTGCGAGGAGTGGCGGGAAGAAGAGCAGGCCACATCCAAAGCCGGAGATGATTTGGTAGCCGATGATCTTACCGAGGGATGTGGAGGTGTTGTAGTCAACAAAGAGGCCTGTTCCTAGCAACACAAGGGCCATCCCCAGCCAGATGACTTCTTGGTAGCGGCCGGTGCGGTGGATGACGATGCCGACTGCGAGGCTTGTGAAGGATTCGGTCAGGATGAAGGGGAGGATGAGCAGACCTGAGTGAAAGGGGGAGGCCGCTTTGGCAGATTGAAAATAGAGCGGGAGGAAGTACTCCGCACCAAGAAATGCCTGTTAATGTTAGCCTGGCAGTTTGACCGGATAGAACGATTTTTTAAGATTGACTGACAAAGCCGTGTGTAAAGTCTACCAAGAAGCAAGCAATATTTGAGCGGCTTTTGAAGATGTGGAGGGGCATGAGCGGGTATTTCGCCAGGCGCTTCTCGCTGTAGATGAAGGCGACGGACATCAGAGTGCCGAACACGATCAAGCAAATCACTTTAGGGCTATCCCAGGGGAACGTATCGCCGCCAAAGTCTAGTCCGAGAAGGACCATGACGGAGATGGCTAGAATGGACAAGCTGCCAAACCAGTCCACTGCCTTGATTCCTTCAAGCATAGGTGTCTTGGGATTGTGGACGTCCAGGAACAAAATCAGCAGCACGAAAGCCGTGCCGCATACTGGAAGATTGATCCAGAAGATCCAGCGCCACGAGATGGACTCGGTGAAGACGCCACCAAGCACCGGACCGAGTGCACCGGCCACGGTCCAGGTACATTCCATGAGACCCATAAACAGGCTACGCAGTCTGCGTTGCGTAAGCAAAACGCACCGAGCTACAAGTGTGTAATCCTCACCTGACACTGAACAGATCCGATATAGTTATAAGAATAAGCTGGATAAGCCCACCCCCAGCAACACCCTGCAGACTGCGACCTACAATCAACATGGCCATATCTACCGCCGTGGCACATACAATGGACGAGATGAAGAACAGCGCGACGGCCAACAGCAGAATCGGTTTCCGGCCCCAGATGTCAGACAGGTTGGCCCAGATGTTGCCGCTGGCGGCATTGGCGAGCAGATAGGCTCCGCCAATCCAGACATATCCGCCGCCTGAATGTAGGTCTGCGGATATAGTCGGCGTAGCCGTAGCTACGATGGTCTGGTCCAGGGCCGATATGAACAGGCTCAACTAGACCTTGCATGAGTGACAAGCCCTAATACGGTGTAACTCGGTCTGGGTGACTTACTGCCAGGGCAATCAAGATGGCACCAATACGCCAACTGCCGCGGGACCTTGGAACTTCGGATACAACTGTATGTGCATTACGCTGTGCCTGTGTAATACATTCCTCGGGTTTATTCTCCGAACCTCGTTGGGCTGGCGCAGTCTGGCTGGCAATCTCACACATATGGATCTCGGGGCCAGTGGCGGAGACCATCTTCTCCGAGAGCACCCAATTTTCAGAGTGCCTCTATGCAGGCGATCAAGAGCAAATACCCAAAATGGTCACCACAACAGAATCAACGTGAGACGAAGAGGAGAATGGAGATATATTTCAATGACTCCGCGCTGTTTGCTTGCTTTGCTGGAAGTTCATGCCTCAGGCTTGCATCAGGCTTCAACAATTAAAGCTTGACCTCTCAGTCTTACCCTTGAGTCGGTCCCCGCTGCCCTCACTGCAGCTGATGGGACACGTCAAGTCAGGAATACTTGATGCAAGCGCCGAGCTGTTTTACCACGAAAGGGGTGAACACCCAATTGAGCGCGTCCTACATATCTCTTATTGGTCAACAACCCAACTGCCCACAATGTACACGATCCAGTGTGCTGTTGCGTCGCGGAGGGGTCTACGAGCCCAAAGACCGGCCAGAGCATGGTTCGGCATCCGGCCAAAGGTTTCCACAGCGGAGAATCCCAAGCAGATGGACTTAGTGTCGTGCCCGAGGTCAAATATGTTGACGACGAATTGGAGCAGTCCCGTCGGCTGGTTCTCCTAATCCGTTGATACCAAATTTCCCCGCATCCTACGGCAATGCCGAGGCCTAGATAGAGTCCGCCACCTCAGGGACTATACAATATCCACGGATGACAGCTCGGCGACTGTCAGCTCACTCGAATTCTTCTTGATCTCTCACTTTTGGAACTGGTCTACAGATAAACGATGGCTGCAGAAATACCTCGTAAGCTCTGGGAGCATCCTAACCCTAGGGCTACTGCGATGTGGGCATTCAAGCAGAGCTTAGAGAAAGAGAAGAACATCAGCCTTCCGGTAAGCTGGACCGATATCCCCTGGATGGGCAGCTTCTTACGCTCCTAGACTTATTATGATCTCTACACCTGGTCTGTGACGAACCGCGCTGCGTTTTGGGATTTTAGTTGGAGATATTTTCCCATCATTCACGAAGGCTCTTATACTACCGTCGTTGATGAATCCGCTCGCATCGATAGCATCCCCAGCTGGTTCAAAGGTGTCCGGCTCAATTTCGCGGAAAACATGCTCTTCACGGCCGAGAAGTCACCAGCTGGTACCCAGTTCATCACAACAGCCGGCAAAGAGGACTGCAAAATCGTAGCGACCCAGGTTCGCGAAGGAGCCGCGGAGCCCGCCATCTCCATTACCTGGTCCCAATTGAGACAGCGAACTGGGAAATTACTTCAGGCGCTCAAGGCCGCCGGGTTAGCGAAAGGAGACCGTGTGGCGGTAGTCGCCAGTAACAGCATTGACACCCTAGTCGTCTTCCTGGCCACCACGGCCCTGGGAGGCCTCTTCTCATCCGCTTCCACTGATACCGGTGTTAAGGGCATTCTAGATCGGCTTGTCCAGATCAAGCCGAAATTCGTGTTCTTCGACGACGCCGCCGTCTATAATGGAAAACACATCGATCTGCGCCCCAAAATCGCTGATGTCGTTAACGGCCTCAAAGACACCCCCGAATTCGAGGCCCTAATTACCCTCTCCCGGTTCCCTGACCACCCGATCGACGTGACCAGCCTGCCGAAAACGCAGCCCCTAGCACAGCTCTTAGCCACCGCGCCCTCCGACAAGCTGGAGTTTGTCCGCGTCGAGTTCCGCGACCCCTTCCTGGTGGCATTCAGCTCAGGAACCACGGGAAAGCCAAAACCAATAGTCCACGGCGTCGGCGGGTACCTCCTCAACTCAAACAAAGAAGCCCGCCTACATCGCAGCCATGGCCCAAACTCCGTAACTCTTCAGTTCACAACTACAGGTTGGATCATGTACATGTCCGCCATCTCGGGTCTGTTATTCGGCGGCCACGCCATTCTCTACGACGGGAGTCCCTTCTTTCCCGATCCAAAAATCCTGATCCGTCTCTTGGGAAGGTACAAAGTCACCCACTTCGGCACATCCCCCCGGTATCTACACGAGCTACGCAAGAATGGCATCTCCCCACGTACCGAAGAAGACCTTTGCTCTCTCATCGGCGTCACAAGCACAGGAATGGTCCTCCCGGATTCCCTCGCCGAATGGTTCTACGACGTCGGTTTTCCGCCTCACGTCCAGCTCGCAAATATTTCAGGCGGCACGGATCTAGCCGCTTGCTTTGGGCTCGAAAATCCAATTACACCGCTTTACCTCGGTGGATGCCAGGGCCTCCCGCTCGGCATCCCTGTTGAAGTCTACGATCAAGCAGATGAAGGCGCGTCAGGTGTCAAGGGTACTCCTGTTCCTGATGGTATCCCCGGAGAGCTTGTAGCCACGGCAGCGTTCCCGACTATGCCTGTCAAGTTTCTCGGCGAGGACGGAGAAAAGAAGTATTTTGATTCGTATTTTGCGAGGTTTGACAGTACGTTACCCAAATAGCCGACCCTAACCCTAAGTTCCAGTCGTCCCAGGAACTCTTTGCCTTGTGCTAAAAACTAATGTAAACCAGACGTTTGGACCCACGGCGACTTCATCTCCATTCATCCGATCACAAAACAAATCTTCTTTCTCGGCCGCTCCGACGGGGTGCTAAACCCTTCGGGAATCCGGTTCGGGTCCGCCGAAATCTACAACGTGATTGAGACGCAGTTCGCCAATGAGATCGTGGACTCGTTAGCTGTCGGACAGCGACGGCCACAAGACTCCGACGAGTCTGTGATTTTGTTCTTGCTTATGAAGCCGGGGTTTAAGGTCACCAAGGAATTAGTTGGGCGGGTTAAGGAGGCTATTAGGAAGGCTTTAAGTGCGAGGCATGTCCCGAAATATGTGTTTGGGACGCCTGAGATCCCGGTAGGTTATGCTGCCCCCTAATCTTTTTATTGTCTCTTGATCAAAGTAGGGACGTAAAGCAGGCTAATGAGACCTTATGTTTTGCAGACAACCGTGAATCTAAAAAAGGTTGAGTTGCCGGTAAAACAAATCGTTTCTGGGAAGAAGATCAAGCCGTCAGGAACGCTACTAAATCCGAAGAGCTTAGAGTACTATTACCAGTTTGTGGATGTGGAGAGGTTGGCTGAGGGTGAGTTGAAGAGTAAGCTGTGAATATGTAGCAGTGTCGGCTAGTCAGCCGTAAGGTAGAGAATGCATCGGAAAGAAGTGTTCGCGCCCATCCAGTATTATATTCTTGTTGATGGATATATATTTGAGGATATTGGTAGCATTGATATCATCCATTCAACCTCCAGTGGAGGAGGGTCTTGAATAACGTTTCACCTGCAGTTCCTTCCATAACTGATCCAGGTCTATCATGGAAACGAGTAACGATAATACAAGATGACTTGAAACTCATGAAAAAAGGGGAGGGGGGAAATCAAACCCCAGGTAAGCAAAATAATATGCACCAATTCTATACGCCTAGCCCATAGTAAAGGAAAAGGAATAGCCCTAATAAAACTGCGAGACCTGCGCATGCGACTCGTCTATTTATTGTGGACTAGGAAGTTGCGGAACGAGTCCCAGTGATCTGAGTCGGAATATCTGAGTGAAAAGTCAGTAGACTGGGCCTTTCTAAGGTTAGGTAAAGGAAACGCATACATGTAGACCATACTACTCCGCAAGCTAGACATCAAGACCTCCGGATGCCAGCGAAAGAGATACATGACGAACGCCCAGCTCAGCGATGCAAAGACAGCCCAGGCGTTGCTCTCGATCTGTTTTCGTGCTTCGGGGCCGATAAGAGACGACAGCGGGTGCATCTCCGGCTGAACGGAGAGTTTGGCGAAGCCAAGGACTACGCGAGCGAAGATATAGATCACGATCTGTCGACTTTAGCACAGCGGCCACCAATACTAGTACTCATTGAATTGCAACAAACCTGTTGCGTGATGCTCGACTTGTGCCGCCCGAAAACCGCATAGCCTCCCAGCAGCCCTGCGAGGAAACTATCGTAATGCCCCTCCTTCCCGACACCAGCGGGGTTGAGATTGCGTAAGGCGATCATAGAACTCTTGTATATTAAGCAGAAAACGGCGAGATTACGGGCATGTTGGCGGGTCGCGTTGAGGACGAGCTTGACTTTTTCGCGGATGCTGCATGACGTAGGTATGTCAGTTGATATCGCGCGGCCGCGAAAGAAGATGGAGATTTGGGCTTAGCAGTGTTGATGCGGGAAGTCTTACGTTCCGGAGCGAAAGAGGAATATCATCCTATGACAGAGGTCCCATCAGCATATTAATCAGGAGATAATACACAGGGGACTGTCCACATACACCAGAGCATGCGGAAACCGCACCTTGGCGCCGTATACTGCACCATTGCGAATGCCCTTTACTAGTGACAGGAGCGGCGCAAGATCCGCATTTGTGACTAGGGCATCCAGACGAGACTGCATGGCAATTAGATATTTCTTGTTCGTGCGAAAGTACGTGAATCCATACAACCAAAGCGTCCATGGTGTCGAGACGCCGGAGTAGCAGAGCCTCGGCAGACCGAGCCGGCAGCGATGGTTTGTTGTTCAGGTGCTCCGGCGGATGGTGCGCAGGACGTCAGCGGGCATCGGGGGGAAAATAAGATCAGAGCAACAACCAGGAAGTTGAATGGGCTTTTAGGGACGAAAGATAAAGGTGGAGGGGGTTGCGGGCGGCATATTGCAACAACTCTGTATCCGCGTTAAGAAAAGATCCTCGGCATGTGAGTTGCTACCGAGTCGACCAACGTCATGTCACGTGTTGCTATTCAACTTGCATACTAACTACTAGACTGAAGCTTTGAACCCGGAACGCCAGAAACAATCAAATGGAGAGCATATACTGCGTATTTTTAATCATGTCGTGCCCGCTTCGTCTTCTCATCCTCCGAAACCTCATCCACATCCATCATATCTGCGTCTCCTTCGTCATCAGACTCCACTCCAGCCCTCCGCTTCAGACCTTTCATCTTCCTCGTCTGCAATCCACCCAGATCTTGCTTGGCTAGATGCACCCGACCAACCTTGTCACCAATCAAATCAATACCGATGTTCTTCTTGTTCTTGATCTCCTCGTTCGGTTTCTTGCCCTGCTTCATGGCCTCTTTCATAACGTCGCGGGGAGCCTCCTGGATACGTCCGACTTTGAAGTCGAGCTTGGGTCCAATCTCTTCCAGCTCCACGCGAGGAAGCTTGTGCCCACTCCGCTTAGTGACAATCTTGTACCATCGTAGATGAATAATGGGCGCCAGACCCGCCGTAGGCTCCTCCGCACCAACCATCAGCGCATATTGTAGTCCTTCAACATCAATCTTATCACTGGTCTCGCCCTTGAACAGATCCACCAGCATGCTCTTCAGCATCGTATGCGTTGTCGACGTCGTATCCTCCCATGGGCTGCCGGAAAAGAGCATCAGCGGCCGCAGACCGATAGCGACATGCATAGAAAGCCTGTTCATCTCAGGAATCCCCTCGCCATTGGCATCGGGGAGGAGTAATAGTTCAAGCATGTCGAGAACCTTGGAGTCAAAGATGCGCGCAATTGTCAGGCAGTTCGGCCTCTTCTTGTTGCTGCTTCCGAAAATTACCATGCCGCAGTCGTTCTTGTTGGCCAGGAATTCGAGACTCTCGGTGCTCTCAAATGGGTGAATGTTCTCATTTTTCTTGTGGAAGAGGACAGAATGCGGCGTTGTAAGAGAATGGAAAACCTTGAGGACAGTATGAAGGGGCGTAGGGCATTTTGACCCATGAAGTAGCAATACGCGCTTTGGACCTTCAATGAGTTGAGGCTCTTTGGCCTTGAGGATGCGTGCAGTGCGCGGGTTCTTTGGCTTTCTGTGCAGAGATTTTCTGTTAACGAATGCCTGTTGGGAAGTATAGCACTGGACAACGTAAATGACAAAAAAGGAGTACTCAGACGCCAAAGCATCAGTCAATCACTTACACTTCTCGAAGCATTTTTATCAGACAGAATGTGCTACGGATGAAGTTGGTGATCTCCAAGTTAAGCGGCGTCCTGTGAAACCGTTGGAAAAAGTTTGGGCGGAGAGCGCTTGGCACCACTTATCGATAAGTGATATCTGATTGTTTATTCCTGCATACAATTTACCATAAAAAAAATGCGACCGCAGCAGAAGTAGACATCCAGGAAGATTTATAATTCATGTCTTTACATTCGAAAATACAACAGGTCTAAGTAAATTATATCTACTCCAGCCGCAGCTTTTCGAATTCCCGAATCTGCTCCTCTAACCGAGCAACCTCGCTTTCGGCATCCCGAAGTTTCTTCTCTTCTTGCTCGCGCACTTCAGGCTTCGCCTTCTCTTTCCACCCGGCGCTGTTGATCAAGGTAGTCTGGCGACGGACGGTTTCCTGGGCCTTCTTCAAGCTGGCCTTGCCCTTCTCTTCTTGTTCAAGGGCAACTTCCTTAGACACGCGAAGGTAGACAGCCGCTTGTGAGCCAACAGGAGCAACAACACAGCCTGACGGAGGCACGGTGTTCTCGGGTCCGAGCACGCTGAGTTCACCAAGGGTCTTGCCACCAAGAGACTTAACAATATGAAGCTCATCGGAAACAGTCTTGTGGCTGGTTGCATCGTAGGTTTGAACGATAACATCGCCTTTGGTCTTGACGTCGTACTGAGCTAGGATTGAACGAATGGCCTTGGACGTGTTCAGGATAAGCTCATAAGCAGTTTCGGCTGTAGAGTCGTCAAATTCAGCCTTGTACTCGGGGAACTTGGCCTTCATGATCGAGATGGTGTTGTCGCCAGGACGGCGGGGTAGACGCTGCCATAGCTCCTCGGTGATAAATGGCATGATAGGGTGGATCATAGTGAGAGCGCCTTCAAGAGCGGTGTAAAGGGTCTGCTTGGCAGATTCCTGCACTTCTTGCGGCAGCTCAGGGGCTAGGAGAGATTTGGAGTTCTCGATGAACACATCACAGAGCTGGCTGTACCAGTACTGGTAGACAGTGGAAGCAGCGTGGGAGAATTCACGATCCTCCAGAGCAGTGTTCACTTCCTTAGCAGCGGCGTTGAATTTGTGCAGAATCCAACGTTCAGAGAGAGATTCCTTGCCGGTCTTTGACGGGGACGGCAGCGGCTTGAAATCATTACCAAGCTTTCCAAGAACGTATTTGGTGGCCTGGTAAATCTTGTTACAGAACTTACGGTATCCGTGGATGACCTGGATGTCAAATGCGATGTCGCCGCCTTCAACAGACTAGTTAGAAACTTACGCAGTGCCAAAACGATGTCACTGAACTTACCGCCAGTAGTGTAGGACACAAGGGAGAACCGAAGAGCATCAGCACCGCACTCAGGAATGCCCTTTGGAAACGCCTTCTTTTGATACTTCGTAGCGGTAGCAACCTCCTTCTCAGCAAGGTTACCCACAAGAAGCTTGGCATGGAGGTCCTCAAGCTTGATACCCTCCATAACATCCAGAGGATCGATGACATTGCCCAAAGACTTTGACATTTTGCGACCTTCAGAATCACGAATAAGGGAATGACAGTAGACCTCCTTGAAGGGAACCTTGCCAGTCATCTTAATACCCAACATGATCATTCTGGCAACCCAGAAAAACAGAATATCCCAACCTGTCTCAAGGACAGATGTAGGGTACAGATTTTCGAAATCGTGAGTCTGACGAGGCCAACCGAGAGTTGAGAACGGCCACAGCCCTGAAGAAAACCAGGTGTCCAGCACGTCCTCATCTCTCTTGAGAGAGAATTTCTTACCAGGGAACTTCGCCTCAGCCTTCTTCTGAGCCTCTTCTTCATTGCGGCCAGTGACCCAGAGGTTGCCATCGCTGTCATCACCTTCCTCGCCCTCAATCTGCACAAAGTAAGCCGGAGCTTGGTGACCCCACCAAAGTTGGCGAGACAGACACCAGTCGTTGATACCACGAAGCCAGCGGAAATAGCTCTTCTCGGCAGACTCGGGTCTGATGATGATTTCGCCGTTCTCAACAGCCTTGATTGCAGGCTCAGCAAGGCTCTCCATCTTCATCCACCACTGGGGTTTGAGAATGGGCTCGATAACATCGTTTGACTTGGCACAACGAGGAATCTTCATGGGGTTGTGCTCCCATTTCACGTAAAGACCCTTCTCCTTCAGCATCTCGATAACTTTGTATCGAGCATCAAACCGCTTCATACCAGCGAATGGACCACCGTTCTTGTTGAAGGTACCATCGTCGTTCAAAACGGAGATGAATTCAAGGTTGTGGGCCTTTCCGCGGTTGAAATCGTTGAAGTCATGGGCCGGGGTAATCTTCACAGCACCGGTACCGAATTCAGGATCAACTTCGGGATCAGCAACGATGGGAAGTAGGCGATCGATGAAAGGGTGACGCGCAGCTTTCCCGATCAAGTGCTTGTAGCGTTTGTCATCAGGGTGAACGGCGATACCAGTGTCTCCAATCATCGTCTCAGGACGCGTAGTAGCGATTTCAATCCTTTCCTTAGTACCATCAATCTCGTAGCAGAAGTGAGTCAGGACACCGAACTCGACCTTCTTCTCATAGCCGGGAACATCAAGCAGCGTACGCCCTTCAACCTCCTTGTTCTCGACCTCGAGATTGGAGAGAGAAGTGTTGAGAGCTACACACCAGTTAACCAAGCGGTTAGCACGGTAGATAATGCCCTCCTCATGGAGACGGACAAAAGTTTCAGTGACGGCCGCGGAAAGATTGTCATCCATCGTAAAAGCCTCGCGAGTCCAATCAAAAGAGCCTCCGACTCTTCGCAAAGCATTGCCGATGTTGCCATGGTACTCGTGTTTCCAAGCCCAGACTCTTTCCAGAAACGCTTTGCGACCCAGGTCATGGCGTGTCTTCTTTTCCTTCTTCCAAAGCATCTTCTCAACCACGCTCTGAGTGGAGATACCGGCGTGATCCATACCGGGCAGCCACAGGGTGGTCTTGCCCTTCATCCGCTGCCAGCGGATCATAGTGTCTTGAAGGGCATTCGTAAGAGCGTGACCCATGTGTAGCGATCCGGTGACGTTGGGAGGGGGGATTGGAATAACGAAGTAACCCTCAGGCTTGACCTTGCCATCGGGGCCGAACTCAGGCTTGAAAAGGCCGCGTTCCTCCCACCATTGATATCGCCCAGCCTCAATAACTTTAGGATCATATGCATCTGTTGTCTTGTCCTTTTCGACCTTGGGCGCTTTCTTTTCGGCTTTGGCGGTGGTAGGTTTTGCTGCAGCCTTTGCCTGTTTCTCCTGGAACTTCTTCAACTTCTCGGCTTTCTTGCGCTCTCGCTCCACTAAAGCAGGCATGATCCAGTCAGTAAGACGTGATGATAAGAAATGTGATGCGGTAGATCATCCCCTCCGCGGCGACTTACGCTCTTTCTCACTTTTCACCTTTGGTGCGGCTCCATCCTGCCCAGCATTCTGTTGGCCATTATTGCCAACAGGAGGAACGTCAACCTTGGGGCCTGTCGGCTCACCAGCTGTCAGAGGGTCAGTCATTAGTTTCATCCGACGACGGTAGGTTATCTGGGACAAAGCTCACTTGGATTCATAGAAGCTGAGTCTTGAGCCATCCTTGAAAAAGATCGATAGATTGGAGGAGCAAGTCTCCTAGGCGCCGCTCGCGCCACGAATTGTCGGATAAGTATCTTGACCACCGATGATTCAAACGGCGACAAGGGATAAGAGGGGGAGGGGTTGGAGGTTGTGGGAAATGCGGGCAAATTAAATTTCCCAGGCGCTGAACAGAGAGAGCGGAACGAATCAAGTCTGGCACTGCGGGGCTTGAATGAGTCCCCAGTGGTGCAGTACTGTTGACGGGAAAGATTATGAATTGCAGTTGGCCTGACAATAGTGTATAAATTCTCTAAAGCATCCCAAAACCAAACAAACGGATGGCTGCTCGAAAAGTTAAGTTTACATGGGTCCTCACGGGATTAATGTGAAGCGCAATAAATCGATGCCCGGCCAAAGCTCGGAGCACGTGACTCATTCCTCGACTTGTGACTCGCTCAATTGAAGCGTAAGACAGCGGTACAGCAAGTGTATCATGAGTGTATTATGTGACCGATGAACTAACCCCCGCGCCATTCAATGATAACAATGTATGACTGTCCCGATAGCTGCAATCAACACCACGAAGGAGCATAGTAGAAAAGGAATAAGGATGATGAGCATAAATAATGCAGAGAGGAGGTTGTAGGAGTCGAAGAGTAGAAAAGTTTCCATGAACACCAGTCCAACTACTCAAGAGGAGACAGAGTAAGAAAAGCAGACGTTAACCCCAGTCGGAATTATGACCGCGCAAACACACAAAGTGAACAATACCGCACGCCGATTCTGTCACAGGAATTGCTACCCGCTCAACGCGCCAATGTAAAGGGCTGTAGGGTTGATACCCAACAGAAGAGGTAAAATGTATGTCAGTTGTTCGTCGTCGCTCTGCCCATTTCCACCAGTCCTTGAACCCCGGCATCTTTCAATAAAATCCAGCACAAGTCAAAGAGTCGCATAACCTCACTGCTGATCCTCACAGGTATTTCTCCACGTAGACCAAATTCAGAATATTGTGGCAAGAGAATTCGTAGGGTTCGCATAGCACGATAATGATCATCGGAAAAGCTCTAGACAGCGAGGCGTTTCTAGATCAAGATAACGGCATTTATGATCGTAAGACGATTCATGAGGATGCAGTACTTCGATTAGCCGCCTCTTCGGCTCTGATTTGTGCAAAATAAGGATGAGCCATGGCTTCCTGGGCGGTGAGGCGTTCCTAAAGGCAGGTCAGTGGGATATCCTTTGGTGCAAAGATGCAATGAGTAGGCTTACGGCATGGTCATAGCGAAGTAGCTTGTCCAAAAAGTCTATCGCTTCATCACTGATGAATCGCTGGTTCTCCGCGTTGACAAATGATTGCCAAGGCTTGCGAGGGAAGCGGGAAAGGATCTCGTCGTACTGAGGATCAAGCTCGATCTCGTACTTGTCAAGATACTCGAAAAGTTCCTCGGTTCCAAGCACTTTGGCGATCTTGACCAACTGATCGGAGTTGTTGTTGCCATGGAAGAAAGGCTCCTTGCGGAAGATCATCGAAGCAAACATAGCACCGAGCGACCACATGTCCAGAGAGTAGTCGTATTCTTGAAAATCCACGAGCAATTCAGGACCCTTGAAGTAGCGTGAGGCGACTCGCACGTTATATTCCGTGCCTTTGTGGTAGAATTCAGCGAGACCCCAATCAATCAGGCGAAGCTAGAAGAAAGTCAGAGCAAATCCTTCATTCATTAGAGAAACGCAACAAACCTTTCGCTTCTCATGGTCGATCATGACATTGTGCGGCTTAACATCGCGATGCATGATGCCTTTGCTGTGGCAGAAATCCAACGCTTTCAGGAGCTCGTAAACGTAAAAGCGGACATCATAGTCAGAAAAGCGCGGGTATAGCGTACGGAAGTCGGTATTGTTGACATATTCAAAGACTAAACTCGGGGTCTTGCTCTGGTTGTCGCGAACAACATCAAGCAAGGCGACCACATTAGGTCCACCTGCCAGATTTTGGAGAATCTTGATCTCTCGCTTGATCTTCTTCTTCTTAACAGGTTTGAGGACCTTGATGACACACTTCTGGTAGTTGACAATGTTGATTCCTTCAAACACTTCCGAGTACTTTCCGCGGCCTACATGAGCAGCAATTAGTACGGAATCCTCAAATCTCAGCGATACTTGATTGGGGAACGAACCGATTTTGCGGACCACCTCGTAGTTTTCCAGGACGCCCCATGAAATGTTCACGCTGTCATAGTCCCAGTAGGACCGTGGCATGTGCTTATTGACATCAGCATAGACGCGCGCCATGGTGATGGCGGCTGAAAAGCAACGTTGGTATCAAGCCCACAATTGGAGATTCAGACTGGCGAAAAGCGGCGGCGGGGTTGGTGGGACGGTGCGTTGGGATGGGCTGGGATGGCTTGAGAAATCAGCGCAAGCTAGGGAGACAGACAGCAGCAGCCGCAAGAGAAAGCGCAACCGAGGCGATTTGATGGGTCGCAGCTGTGCTATCGTCTTGAGCTATCACTGGTGAGAAAGTTAGACTCTTTCAACCTATTCTGCTGATAATAGTGGATTGACCCCGACTTGACGCTCCGCCTTTAAGGTCACGGGACCAGAGTTTGGTCTGCTGTCACTAAACGATGCGGCTATCACGGAATAACGTTGATGCGGGTATTGTGGCTTACCTTTCTGGGACAGTTCTGAGCTTGTTCTTCTTTGAGGAACAGAGGACAACAACAGCAGCTGGCACTGGTCACTATAAAGCTCTGACAGCTCGTCATGTATTACGACTTGAACGTGCCATATAGCCCAGATGATCCTGAGATCTCTGCAACGCTGAGCTTTCTCGCTGAACGTATGCCGCTTTTTTTACCCTTTTTCTTCCCTGGCCACGCCCAGGGCCATACGACCAACGGGCGTTTCTCCGGTTGAATATGGCCACATGAAAAGCTAACCTGACAACAAGTGGGTTACACAACTGTTGCCCTTTCGCAGACTATCAACGGGAAACTTCCTCCAAACCCTACCCCGCCGCCGTTTCCCAGCGATGCCCCGAAAGAGCTTACGCTCCTCACGCGCCTCAACATACCTCTCTCAGACCCCGCGCAGAATCAACGCCTTACCAGTATAGCTCAGGCTTATGATCTGGTTGCCGTGCGCCCAACCAACGAGAAAGCATTACTGAATGCATGCACCAATGCAGAATGCGACATCATTTCCTTGGACCTCTCAGTCAGGCACCCTTATCACTTCAAGTTCAAGATGCTTTCTGCTGCTGTCGCTCGCGGTATCCGCTTTGAAATATGCTATGGGCCAGGAGTCACAGGAAGCGGACTAGAAGCACGTCGAAATCTGATCGGCAACGCGATGGCCCTGATTCGCGCAACCCGTGGTCGCGGAATCATTGTGTCGAGTGAGGCAAAAAGGGCATTAAGTGTCCGCGCTCCGTTCGATGTGATCAATCTGGCATGTGTATGGGGACTATCACAGGAGCTGGGCAAGGAGACGATCAGCGCGGAAACAAGGAAAGTTACTGCTCTAGCCCGACTGAAGCGAACCAGCTGGCGTGGTATCATCGATGTTGTTGATGGTGGACAAATCCCTCCTGCCTCCGAAGCAACTGCTTCTGTGGCCGGCGTCAAGTCAAACGCCGATAATAATGGCGACAATTTGAAAAGGAAGGCATCTATAGGTCCTGAGCCAGACACGGATGGGCCCGAGAAACCCCTTTCCAAGCGCGAGATGAAACGTCGGGCCAAGAAAGCTCGGCTCGAAGCTGCTCTAGCAGGCGCCGACGATTCTCCAGCAACGTGATGGTCGTGCCGTGTTTTCTTGCTACACTTATGACCACTCGACAATGGCACACGGTCGTATTGAGATCTTGCGGGTCACGAGGGCTCATAGCGGTTCCGAGCAGTTCAATGATTTTGACCTCAGACCTATAATAATCACCTCGCATATGTTGGAGATCTCGGCATGTAACGACGGCGAGGCAGATTCTAATGCGGCTATCCTACCACAGACTGAGGCCCTCTACGTTCCGGATTAACCAGCTGGGGTTTGGGGTACCACCGGTCATGATTAACCCGCAACCGGCGGCATGGTACTATTTAGTGGGAAAAGACAGGACGAAGTACCATGAATTAGGCATTTTTCTGCTTCTTGAACCTCAAAGCTGGTGCATGCCGTGTTGGGAAATGCACAAAAACAAGGGTGTTGGGAGAACTCCATGTCAACCCGCGCCTGGGTCACATTCACGTCCGCATGAGCAAACCTAGTGTTCTCCACCTGGGGAATTCATCACAATACAATTCAACTTCAGGTTCTTTATTCCTCATGATTCGCACTGTGGACCATGCTGTGGTGGTACCGATATTCAGGTTCCGCAAAGTGACCTCCAATCTAAATGAGCACATTCTCGTTGGCAGTCACGCTTGCAGGGCTGAACGTACTGCGTTATGCGCTCATCGTAGAGCTTCTCACTGCCACGATTTACGTAGACGCACCGACAATAGTACTCTTCGACCAGTTGGCATCTTCAGCGCATTCCTGAGGTAAATTTCCAGAATACAAGTCGAGGTTCTTTTCTCACGATCCCACTACGTAGCTTATTTATATATACATTTGGAGAAAATTCCATATCCATAGCAAGAATGATCCCGCCCCTGCAAATGTAAGGTAATTGTGCCCATGCAGAGCGTAACAATTATAAAATGGAATAGAGTGAGCTCGTGAGCGGAGATACGGAAATTCCATTGTCGCCCTCCGTAGACTCGAGTATAAAAGAATACGGTGGAAAAATCAGCGCGATGAAATTACAAAAGTTATTAAACGAATATGTAAATGGGTATAATTGTGGGTATATAAAGATGGGTGACGAATAAGTAACAGAGAAACCCAAGCCTTGCTTGCTATTGATTCTCATCCTCAATTTCAACGAGAACCTTCAGCTCGCCATCAAGCCAATCCACCTTTTCGGCAGCAAGGAGCGCCAGCGTCCAATCGCCATCATTCTCAACGAGAACAAGCCCCTCCGGTAGCCAAACTCTAATCTTCCAGCGTATGGATGCGTTCCAAGCGCTGGGGTCCGAATTCAGGTCCGAAGGGATACCAGGAAGTTCACCGGCGAATTTGCGCGCAAGGAGTTGGCGCACGCTTATGACGTCTGGACATTGGGTAGCGGGAAGGTCGTAGGAAGGGAGGATGCGCTTCCCATTTTGCAGAATGTTGATGCGGAGGCGGAGAGGAGATTGGGACGGAGAGGGATTGGGGTTGGAAAGGTCGGATGAATGGGAGAAGGGGAGAGGCGGTGGGATAGGCTGGGTTTGGGGTAATGGTGTGTGGTTTTGAGCGCCTTGCCTGGCTGCTAGGTTGTCGCGGATTACACGTGAGACATCGCGGGTGATGCTACTTGCGCTGTAGAAGGGAAGAGTTTAGTGGTTTGCTTCGTGTGCAAAGGGTATGTCGCAGACTTACAATTCATTCCTGGCAAGGCCTCCGCCAATGCGCCATCGTAAGTCTGCGGTGCTATTCGAATTGAGGATGCGTCCTATGTTGCCGTCTTCACAACAACCGCTGCAATTATAGTCTCCCTCGTGAACAATCTGATAGTGGCTATCAACTGCAGCAACAAGGCCGCGCCAATCGCCTAATTGTAAGCCCGAGAGAGACCATAAATTATCAAGTTCGTAGTTATGGTTATATGAATCATACGACTTTGCGATAGAATCCAAGTCTGTACTATAACCATCCATGATAAGATCAGTAAGGCCCAGTTCTGTGACCTGCACAGATGGTTCACTGTGAGGTGGTGGCGGTGGCGGCGCTGATAGGGGATGTGGAGCTGAGCTGTATCCATCCGGAAGCTGATGATGCGCCTGCATTTGAAGGTGGTCCTCGGACGGGAACTTGGGTGGACTCTGACTGCGGAAGTCTTGGATACTATCTTCTGTTTTTCGCCTTCTTCGTGCCTCCACGCCGCCTTTCCTGGTTTCGACAGCGTATTGTCGTTGTCGTTCGTTTGTGACCATTCGCCTCAACAACGGAATAACGAGTGAGATGATTTTCTGTTGGTCTTTTGGCCAAACGTACGTCCGAGGAGGCATACCCTCGTTGACCACATGTTCACCAAAGAATCGCGGACCATTGCCCTCGACCTCTAGGAAATGACGGACACAGTTCCATAACCGTAGTTTGACCATCTCTGTATCTCCTTTCCCGCGCTGGCCTACGCAATCACGACGCTCTGGATGCCTATCATCCAGCATGTATGCTTTAGCCGCAGCTTGCAAATGTAGAAAATTTTCCGGCGACAGCTCGAGAGAAGCAAACATTTTCGACATGGGAGGCCTAGTATACTTCTTGTTGGTTGAAGTTTGACGGAATAGTGCCGCAGCGGAGTGCAGGCCAACGGCACGAGCATCCGCAAGCGATTGCGGCGGAGTACTGCGAATTTCCAGTCCCTCCCCTGCGTACGGGCTTGCATGGTGGGCGTGATGTTGACTTTGATTCTGGTGTTGTGGTTGACCATGATGCTGGCCAAGACTCGCACTTGCGGCAGCCAAAGCCGGATCGAGAGCATCCTCGTTTCTCTTCCTCTTCTTCGTCCCCGATCGAGCCAAACCCGAGGATTGACCGTGCTCATTGCCAGACGCTGAGCCAGGTCCACGATAATGTCGGGCGCCAGTCATGCCCGCATAGCCCCCCTCGTCAAAGCCATCCTCGTCCAATTGAATGTCAGGCGCGTACCCGTCCAGATGATGTTGATGCCCTGCGGCGCCAGCTGCTGCCGCAACTGCTGCCGCTGCTGCCCACTCCGACACGTCTTGGCCGGCCGCGGCCGTAGCGGCCTCTACCAATCCAGCAAGCTGATTCTCACTCGGCGCATATCCGCTCGTTGAAATGTGTGTACTCTGGTCTGCACCGGATGAAGCTGGTGGTTGATTACCGGAAAATTCGCTTGATGGTCCGGTTGGGGGGTGTTGTTGGTTTGTCGGAGCGGTAGACGTCATGACGAATGTGCTTTCGACGCTCACAGGTATCGCGACACGCTCAAGTAAAATGGATAGGCTAATTCAGAAGCTGTCGCAAGCAGCTGGTCGTAAGCGTTATAGAGCTAGTATAGACTCCGGCAAATGTACCCCTGCGGGACGGATATTACGCCCTCGCCTGCTACCCTCCAGGGGTAGTAGAACAGGCTCTGAATTATCGTTTGACAAGCCAGTCAGCGGCTGGAGAGTCAAGGCTTCCAGCTGTTGAATGAAGTATGGTAGTTGGAAAGCCGTACTAGGTCGATCAATCAGATGGCGCGATGAGACTGTTTGTGTAGTTTGGAGCTACGACAGACAGTGCAAACTTTTCTGTTCATGAACTCCTCCACTCTAGGACAGCACGTGATCTTTTTAAGGCACAATCCAGGCAGCATTACTTGACATTTAATGAATCATGGTCCTACGGTCAACTCGTGATGATAATATATGGACGGTTTCTAACTTCAACTTTGCATCATTGAAAATATTGAATTTGGAGCCAGCCAAATGATAAGCTACGCATAAGATACGCTCGTATATTTAATACCCCGTTCATCATAACAGGGCAGGTCACACCTCTATACCAAAAAACGCCAAATTCCAGTACATGGTAAACAATATACAAAATATGCAGCGAAAAACATTCACAAAATCCCCACCTCAAGAGCTCGAGCCTTGGCATCCTGGCCGCGTATGGTAGCGTTGAGTAACAGCTCCTCCTTCAGCTCACCATGCCGCGCGATCAGTTCCTCGAGTTCGATGTCGCGCCCCGGTTCTGGAACACTTAGGTGACTTTTCTCTCCAAGAGTACCGCGACGCCGAGCAGACTCGATCACAGCTGCTCGACTGCGCCAACGTTTAAGCTCATCTTCCCAGGCTTCGCGTTCGGAGTCCATGTTTCGGTAGGCGTTATATTCGTCCTCGCCGCCAAAACAGATTCCGTACCCATCGCAAAAGCACACATGCTCTTTCGGGCAGACAACATTCTGGCCCGTAAAAATAACATGCCAAAGATATTCCCAAATACGACCGGAAATGTAATCGCTCAACTCTGTGCGAAGAACCCAATCTCGATAGAAGACAAAGCGCGCCCGGGGAATAGCGTGCACTCGTTCGCGCGAGACGGCGAACTGAGCACAGCACGGTTGCGCCAGCACGTCCGGGATAGGGTCATCAGGGAAGATCTCACCCCAGGATCTGGCAAGTAGTATTTCCTCCTGCTTGGATTCATCCTCCTCCAGAGTACCGGGGTGCAGCCAATCGGGACAGCCAGGACCCCAACCACAGCGCAAGTTCATATATCCTTCCCTGATAACCCGCTCTGGTCGCAAACGTTGTAGAATGGTTGCCGCGTTCCCGTCAAGAAGGTCGTCATTGTGCCATCCGAATTGATGTGAGTGCATGAATGCAATTATTTCTGGTAGTTCATCGTAGTGTTCGATGATGTAGCTCAAATAGACCATGACCTCATGCCCTTTATTCTTCGGTGGATGTAGAGGTGCGGATGGGTCGTCAACGACGTATACAGCGGTTTCCCAGCCGGGGATTTCAAACTCCGTCCACGAGGTATCTTCGTAGGTGGTCCGAGGTATCACTAACGTTTTCGTGTATTCATGTCCATCCGGTCTGGCAATCCCAGCGACGTATTGGGGACGCGGCGCGAACGGCTGCTTTGGTGCTTCAGTGATATTCCAATAGCCGGACGGAGTTGGCGATGGCGTAGAAACGAATTCACCTAAGCCGACAGCTTGCGACACCTTCATCTGCGTCCAGGTTCTGGACAGACTAAAGAGCCCCCATAAGCAGAAAAAGAAGAAGCCGCAGCCGAGGAGAGGAACGAAGCGGCGCGTTGTCGCCATGGGGTAGACCGAATGCAGGACAATTCAAAGATAAAAATGTGCTGCAGACGAAGGGTCAGCCGATGAACACTGCTAGCAGCCCATTAAATAGGGAATCGATGACCTTGAACGGTCATCCAAGTCGCAGAGTAAGACCACCATAATAATTCAATGCGCGCTGACAGAACAAGTCCTTTTCGTGTGGTAGGGTAACTTTGCGATGGGGCCGGGGGCCGACTACGTACCAGCAACTTGAAACGGAGCGATAGGCAGGCATTAGCATGGCATTGTTAACACCTGCGAACAGACAGAAGCATATGAAGCTGTAGCTGTCTTTGGGCAGAGTGGTTAAGGAGGAAACAAAATCTCCATGGGGAGAAACAGCAACGTTACTAACAATTGTCAGTGTCCAGCCTGCTGTACCTAGTAAGAGTGTCCACTCTGGATTTAGGTGGTTACGCAATTACTCTGAAACGGTCGGCAACGAAGGAAGCGGGGAGGCGGTGCTGCAGCCTGCAAGCTCGCAACCAAAATAGAAGAGAACAAATGTCCCGAACTCGATGATAGATTTAATGGCCGTTGCCGAAATACTGTGGCATTGTACAGTTAAAGCACAGCCCGTTTGATCTTGATTCAACTGAACTTTGGACGGGGAATCAGGCCATCGAGTCTTGACTCCGTCTCCAAGCCGAAGACGATCGTCATGCAGCGATCGCAAGATGATTGGATTCCAAGGTTCATGGCAGATGCTTCCCCCTGATACTCAACCGGTCTAATCGGATTCGCCAACTGATTGGATTGATAATTGACGAGGGTTGCAATGAAGAAGGCTTGAACAGGGGCATGAACAAGGGGCTTGAGCAGGCGCTTGAGCAGGGTCTACGTAAGACAAGCGGCCACATTCTTTGTACCACGCCCGACCATGCCTCGCAGACTACGATTGCTCCACAGTGAAAGAACGATCTGCTCCATTGATTTTGGTATTATTAAGCAAGAGTTCTTTCCCTAATAGTCGCGCTATGCTCGTGGTATATCTGGATCACATCTATGTACAGTCAAGCGTCCGAAAATGGGCTCGGATCCGGGGGATAGAACGAGTAACAAGGAAGCAAAAGGTAGGAAAGATGCAAGTCAATGGTCAATGTCATGTCTCATCGTCCGCTGCGTCTTCTACTGTGGCTACCCGCTCCTTTCCTTTGAATGTTGACCCAGATGTCTCGGCTTCAGTCCTAGATTCTGCGCCGTGCTCGGAAAGTGGAGTCTCGGCTTGCTCAGTCTTCGAGGGAGCCAGATGCGCCCTCAGTCCAGCCTCCGAACCGAGTTCCGTTGACTGTTGGGACATAGCTTCGGCGCTGGCTTCAGCTGTATGCGAGATGGGATTTGACTGCCAGTTTGGTAGGCCGGAGTTCCCGGAGGAGGTGGCAGCGTCGCTCCTATTACTCGGTCTCTGACTCTCAGTGTCGGTGGGTAACTGGGAGTTGAGCATGCCATCAGATGAAGGAGCACTTTGTTCAGCCTCCGATGAAGAAGCATTTGCAGCACCATTCACCGATGCGCTCAGTCCTGGTTGGACAGAGTGGAGGGGAACCAGGGTCCAGCCTTGGGGAAGCGTCAGCCCATCTGGTAGACGAGGGTCACCAGCACTCATAGGTGCCATTTCCGGGTTAGAGACAATTCGAGGGCGTGTAGTCGTAGGGGATATGGAAGGTATTGATGGAGAGGAAGTTTGTGGGTTGTTAGTCGGGTTGTTTAACGGTTGGGATTGCAGAGTACGAAGGCGTTGAAGCTCCGTTTGCAGTAATCTAACGAGGTTCAGCTGGTCCGCAGCAACATGCAGGCCATTGATCTCGTTCGCAATCTGTTGCTCCATCTGCAGGAGTTGGTTTTGCAGGTTGGGCAGATTCGAAGTGGGTGTCGGCACCGCCTGGGGTGCAGGCGGTGCAGGTGCTTGTTGCAACGGAGGCCGTCCGAAGCCAAATCCAAAGCCAATTTGTCTGGCACCAGCAGGATTAGGATTTATACCTGGCTGCCAGGGGCCGTTACCCTGATGAATCTGTTGATGCAGATTGTTAAAGAGATCTCCTCTTCCTGCGCCAAAGCCGATCCTAAATGGACCGAACTGGTAAATTCGAGCCCTAGGAAGACCATCGGCTGGGGGATTCTGGTTCACCGGCTGATTTCCAGGAGGCATATTCTGCTGCTGACCAACACCACCGTTTCCTTGTCCTGGATTGGCCGCAGCAGGCCCTTGGTTACGTGGAGGCGCAATGACCGGTCGTCTACATGTGGGACAATTCTGCTGTCTTTCGAGCCAGCTTCGAAGGCAAGAGAAATGTAAGATGTGGCCGCATGGGAGTTTCTTGGGGCGTAACCTTTCCGACACTCGAGGAACTGGTCTGTCTCCGGGTTGCCAATGGGTCATCTCCTCCCGGCAAATGATACAGACCTCTTCTCTCGCGACTTCCTCGGCACTCGCGTCAGGATATCTGTCGTTCATATCACGTGTGGCGTTTCGGTATCGAACAAAGTCCATAATTCGCCGTCCAAATGAGCGAATGGTGACCACAACATCCCGGAGAATATGAATGGGCAACCCGTAAAACGTAAAAAGTATTGCGAAGAAAGTCAGATAAACGGTGAGCTTGAGGAAGTCGGTGAGAAGATCTAGGTAGAAAACCCAGCGGCCCTTTTCTTCCCAACCTGGGATATCAAGTTCCAACTCATTTATGTCATTTTCATCGGGTAAATCGAGATTTGCGGTTTGATCTTCGGTCGCTGCATGCTCCGCCAGGGCCTGCTCGCGAGCAGCTCTAATCTCCTGGCGCCGCTCCTCAATTCGAGCCTTCATCTGCTGACGATTGATATATATCTCCACAAGCGAAATCGAATACCTGGCAGCAGTGGAGATCGAGAGGATTGTGAGAACAGCGAATTCGAACCCGAACATAACCATCATATCCGGGCGCGCTTGTTCGAGAACCGTGTCGATGCAATATTTCAGCATGAAGATGTCAAACATAACCGACAGCAGTAAAGAAACTACCAGCCTAGTATGAAACAAGAGGGGGTTCGCAGGGGGTTGCTGCTCGAGAAATTCGACGCGGCCCTCCCCAATCCAGCCCCATACTTTCCCAACAAGCAAGGACACAAACATGACCAGGAACCAGGCTCCAAGTTCTCCGCGGAATATCGTCATAGCCAAGCATGTTTCCGTCACAGCGAACCACGCTTTCTCGTAAAGTTGCTCGGTCTCGATAGGCCGAAGGGGTCCGTAGAGAAGACGCTGAAGCCAGAAGAGCAGGAAACCGACGGCGAGAAGACATACATTTGTCAGGATCTAATGGATACTTGAGTCAGCTTGGTTGAGAGGACAAACGCGGGGAACAAATAGCAAATACCATGAGATTGGCGCTACTCTGGGAAAGATACACGCAAGCAGAATAGAAATTCGCCCTTTGGTGAAGTGCTTTCAAGAAGACACCTGTTGCTAGAGCCACCGAGGCCTAGAGAAGAGTCAGTGTAAACTCGAGCAGGGCGTTCTGTGCTACGAGGCGCATACCCCAGCATACGCAGCGAATCTCATGATCGCGAGAGAGCGGGCGAGAAGCCCAAAATCATTGACGATGTCAAGATGTGGAAGACTGTAATCACTTCAACACAAGCATTGACAGATGTGTCTGTCTTCAGGAGACAAAGGAAAGAGGAAAACGGATCGGAAGCAGATCGCGTGGACACTGGGGAAGCGAAGACGGATCGGCCGTCTTCTGAAATCTGGACAGCTATACAGTAGTTACAGCTGCCCACTCGTGTCTTACGTCAGCGGGGCCTATTTGCGCGCGTCTCCGTCGGACAATATATAACTCCTGGAGCTCTCTTTAACACAAGCATCCCTCTCCCCAGTATTATAATCTACGGCGGGCAATTACTCTGCTAGACCCTTTTTTTTTGCGTTGGACTGCTGGCAGTTTGAAATTGCCAGTCCACCGATTCCTCCATATCACAGGTTTCACCCACAACAATCATCAGTTTCTTCCACTATAATAAACGCCCGCAACTAGGAGACCATAGGGAGATGGGTCCTTAAGAATTTCTTCAAGTTTTATTAAATCTAGGATCGCTATTACATAAGGGTGCAAAACCAACAATGGTGTCCCAGAGATCTGTGTTTACTGCCAGCCGCATCCAGGTCTCCACCTACCTGCTGGCTGTCTGTCCTTTCTCAATTGCTTTTCTGGTTTTCATCAATTCATCCATCTCCTTCGTTGTCACAGATCTGATAGGTCTTCGTGAAGGGGAGGGCGATGCTGTCGGGACGCTCGGCTTCGCTGATGAGCTGCTTGCCTTGGCAGCTTGTCCCTTGTGGGGTGTGCTCTCAGACCGTATTGGTGTCCGCCAGGTGAGCATTCTAATTATTTACCCTGATCATATGTTGATTTAACGTTAAAGGTATGCACCGCCGGTTACACCGTCATCGCTGTTGCCTTGGTCATGTTTGTCCAGGCTAGAAATGTTTACCCTCAGCTTCTTCTGGGTAGACTGCTATTCAGTGTAGGCGGCGCCGCGGTTTCAACAATGGTAACAGCCATCCTACCAGCAGTTACTGGATTCAGCAGCAGGCCCGAGCCCGAAGAAGAACCCGAGCCAAGGACCATTGTAGCTCCCTCATCGAGACTCGCCGGTTTCGTTGGCATGTGCGCCGGGTGTGGTGCCTTGATATCCCTTGTGGTTCTCCTCCCCTTGCCCGCTCAATTTCAACAGTGGGGACTCTCTCCTGCGAGAGCTATCCAGTATAGTTACTACACGGCGGCTGCGTTGGCTCTTGTAGTCAGTGGATGTTGCTTCGTCGGACTTAGAGATCTTCCTGGCGAAGACGGCAAGGCATGGGTATCACTGTGGACAACTTTGCGGACCGAGCCTCGATATTTTGGACCCAGGAAGAGCTTTTATTCCACGTTAATGTCCCGGTTCCCATATGTGAAACAATTTGGTTCTGCAATCAAGCTAGGGCTCCGCAACCGCGAAATCCTTATTGGTTATCTTGGAGGATTCGTAGCTCGAGCCTCCTCTGTCGGCATATCGCTCTTTATCCCCCTGTTTGTGAATAGCTATCATCACAGGACAGGCCTTTGTGATGGACAATCTA
Source organism: Aspergillus spinulosporus (assembly GCA_003574815.1). Classification (NCBI taxonomy): domain Eukaryota; kingdom Fungi; phylum Ascomycota; class Eurotiomycetes; order Eurotiales; family Aspergillaceae; genus Aspergillus; species Aspergillus spinulosporus. The sequence goes on along the minus strand of QPHH01000010.1, from coordinate 4,756 downwards.
CAGGAGCCAACCCTGGGGATATCAAGCGGTCCTGTCCAAAGGCCTATGTGCTGGCCTCCATTTTGACTGGAGTGTCTCAGCTTATAGCGCTTATTGCAGCCCCAGCCTTTGGTTACTTATCGGAAAAGTCTCGACGGTATCACTTACCGCTTATCGTGGCCTGTCTGGCTGGCGTCGTGGGTTATCTGATGCTCGCGCTCGCACCCAGCCCCGAATTCAAAGGCGAAAGAGGGAACCTTGGAATATTTGTAGTGATGGCTTTGGTTGGGATTAGCCAAATTGGGGCGATCGTGTGTAGTTTGTCGGTGCTGAGCAACGGTATCTTGAGCTTGACCAATTCAGTTGAGGCAGCAGAGTCCGTAGCAGGCAACAGCCGGGTCCCGAACACGCCCCACGAATCCGACGAGCAACAGGCTTTGCTGGCTGCTGACCGAAAACAGCCGCAGCCCTCGGACTTAAAGGGCTCAATTGCAGGAATTTATTCTCTATTAGGAGGGGCGGGAATCCTGTTGCTCACCAAGCTTGGAGGGTTGCTGTTCGATGTTTTGTCGACAGGCGCCCCTTTCTACATCATGGCAGGATTCAACGGCGTGCTGATGATTGCCTGCGTTGTTAGCGGCCTGGTCATCCACCTTGGAAGCGAGTCAGTAGCGCCTTGACTATGAGTTCGCGGCTCAGTGATTCCATGGTTTTGGCCCCCAAGGCCCCAATTGTGGGACTCGGGACAAGTGCAAAGATACAGCTTATTTTCTGAAGAATGACCGAACTGCCTTCTCGTTGCATAACAACCTACCCAAAGTTCCTTTAGCCATAGATCTATGATCATGGCCGGAATGCGATAATATACCATAAAGATCGCACCAACCCAGGGTCACCTCTTCGGCGTTGAGCCCGCATTCTGTATCCGCCACCGCCGCCTCCAGAGTCTAGATTTCAGCCGGGCCAGCCGCACGAATGGGGTCAGGGTCCATGCCCAAATCAGTTCAAAGTCGCAAAATCTTGAGGGCCCAAACGTCCTAGTCACTCTTGCAGAACCAAGTTGTGACCAATCGCTAGATGGTGCTCCTGCTTTCTGACTGGGTGAGCGGATCGGAATGGACCACTGGTCCCTTATATAGATCTCTCATTTCCCTCTCGAGGAGAGCCCCTTTCTTTGATGTTTTGATTCTTGAGAGGTCTCTCTATTCCTTTCGTCAGTCGCTCTTTTCGAATCCCAACCTGGATCCTTGATCCATTACACTCGTTTTTCCAGTATTAATTCGAAGCGTTTGTTTTATACGGATTGTCCCTCTTTCAACTGATCGTCACACCTGATCTCCGCAATTGATCAACATGCGTCCGCAAACCGTCCAATCTCTCGCGCTTCTCGGCGGCTTCTCTTTCGCAGCAGCCAATGATATTGTCTCCCTCATCATTCCCGCGGCGGATGAGCAAGAGCTTGTCGGCGAAGTTCTCGGCAGCGTGCGTTCTTCAATATCACCTTTCAAATTAGTCGTTTAATGTGCCTTTGAAAATTAACATTGTTTTCAGGCCGGACCAACCACCACCTACCGGATCTCCTGCCCCGATACAGTCGACGAAGATGAGTGCGGCATGCCTACAAGCGGCTTGACTGTCGCCGCGGCGCCTACGGCATTCGTCTACGAATATTCGTATGAGGACTAGTAAGAAATCACTTACATTAGTCTTGAATCAACTGTAACTAACATTTCTCTCTATCTAGCTACCTCAAAGAAAGCTGCAAGCACAGCGGCACCACCTGGTTCTCCTGCCTGGTGACGAACACGCAGTCTGACTTCTCCTTTGTCACAAGCACCACCATTGACGAGGCTGTGCCCTACATGGCTGTCACTATCACCTCAACTGCTACAGGTGCAGACGCAGAGGCCACCAGTTCGGCGACCGCTACTTCCACAAAGACTTCGGACGCTGACGGTGACTCCGACGATGACTCCGAGACCAAAACTAACTCTGAATCTCCGTCAACTACCCTTTCTGGATCTGCTTCTGTCACCGCGTCCAGCACCACAACTGCGGCCGATCCTGAGGAAACTACTTCCGATAATGCAGCCATGCCTCAAGTTACTGGATCGGCTGCCCAGTGGATTTTCAGTGGTGCTGGCATGGCACTGGCTCTGGCTCTTGCGTAAACCTAGCTGAGGCCAGGCTTATGGACTGGTAATAATTACCTTGATCATGTCTATAACTGCGATTTGCATTGAAGATGTCTTGGATGAATGTAATATGTGTATCCTTATGATGTCAATTTTACTCAGTATTATTGCCTCATAGGTACCAAATCGCTTGTCTCAATGATAATTTTCTATGCATATATTTTACCTCTCTTAAACATCTACCACATACGACCATAGGGTGTGGAAAACAGGGCTTCCCGTCCGCTCAGCCGTACTTAAGCCACACGTTCAACGCGGATGAACGAGCAACGAGCCCTGGGTGTGTTGCTGCTTTTAGGGGTGAGAGACACTAAGCCTAGGGTGAGTGCAGGTGAGATGGGTGAGAACAAGGTGAGAATATCACCCACTTGAGAGAGTGGGGAGCGAGAAGGGTGAGAACTAATATTTAGGCCACTACTATGATCCCTCCAGGCTTAACATAAATAGCAAGGGCTTTTTGACTTTTATTTGTTGCTTTTGAACTGTATCTTAGATCCTTTTACCTTTATCTTGTCTACATTTTCCCTATCCCCATAACTCACGTGACCTGATGGCCCTGTGCAAAGAGGATTTGACGCGTAAGAAGCTTGAACTGCTTCAGAAGTTTGCAGAAGCACGTGGATTTACAGACAAATATCAACAGAGTCTGCTAAGCAAAGAGAATGTTGTCAGTCGCAGGAAAAGGGCCCCGGCTACTGATGAGAGGTACCAGCATGCTGTTGACAACTGGAGAATGTAAGAGTCTCGTCTGCCCTAAAGTTGAGGATGGAGATATTGATTATAATGGTAAAATAGATGGATGCTATCAAGAAACCAGCCTGAAGATCTATACTTCAAGGAGGGCGACCCTCATCCTCCTATCCAAATCCTCAAGCTCTTTTCAGAGAGCTATATTGTGTTTCGTGAGGGCCCTTTACCAAATCAGCAGAGTGTTTTGCACAACCTTGTCTGTTTTATGAGTAAATGGGAAAGAGTAAGGTCAATAAAACTACCAGATACCTTCAAGGACAATTGTTACGTGCCTTGCTCTTACCCCCTATCCTAAGCATCCTAAGCACGGTGCTTAGGATAAGCCTATATGTCTCATTGTCTGTTGCTGCTACGATTCTGGGAGGATCGGTATGGTTATATAATATCTTAGTCAGCTAGCGGGGTTAAAAGCTCCCCACCAACATCAATGAGAAGGACAACTTCATCCTCCCATCAGTTTTCGGCATAGGCCAATCGAAGTTGTAATAACAATGCTTATAATGTTTGTTTACTGTTTCCCTAATATGTTTAATATCCTATTAATGGTTGGCAGTATATCAAAAACATACTTACTCCCAAGTACAGGCTTAGTACAAAACACAGAGAAAGGTTTCCTGTAACAAGGGTGGACCTCGACATTCTCATTAAGCATCTTTATAAGGATGATCAGCATGACTATGTCCACGAACATTGTCGCTTTCAACAGGCCTTTGGTCTGTCCTTATTTTCCTCTTCTGCAGCCAGAGCAGGCGCTATTGTGGAAGCCAGTGCCTACCGCAATACTAATGAAGCTCTATATTACAAGGTAATTCCGGCGCCTATAATAGGAAGCATATTGTCTACTAACACTTTTTTTGAAGCATCTCTCCTTAAATATGAGGTGGGATAAGCAGAAGATCAAGTATTGGGCTACCATCAGACCAGAATTCTTAAAGGGTCATCGTTATGATGATGAAGCTGATATGTATGGCCCTTCTTGGACTGCTTTCTCTAATCTAAATTATTTACTAACTATAAATAGCCCCAAGAATTGGATTGGCGAGCAAAGAATTCTTGGAAGAAATTTTATTTTCTGGCTTATGGTCTGTGGTATTGCTGACAAAGCCTTCAAGGGGATTGCATCTCTTGATGAACTGCTGGCAATAACTCCTCCCAAAGGCCGAGAATCGTGGGAATTTGAGTGGGCTGAGAATGTTGAAAACTTGCCAGTGCTCCGCATGGTAACTGTTTCTGGCCCATATCCAACTCGTGCTCTAACATTTTCATCCCTGCAGCATCATTATAGTTCACTAGCAACAAGAGCCCACTTTTGCCATAATTTAAGGGTCCACGGGATTAGGGGTGCTGCTGCAACTACTATTGATTGTAAGTGGTCTACCATAAATGTTATCTGGTAGACAGATGCTAAGAGTCACACAGCAAAGGCCTCCGAAGCCGCACGCACTCAAGCCTTGGATCACCAAGATGCCAACACTTTCTTCAAGTACCAGTCAAAAGTCAAACGGTTTGATATTGGTGCCTGCTTCTGGAACGAAGATGTTGCCGTATCCGTCATATCTGCTGGCTCATCCCAGGCAGAGCTCATCCCGGGCACGGTGCCCAGGATGAGCCTTGTTGTATAGCGTTGCTGCATGGCATCGACTGGCTCCTGCCTGATCCAGAAGAGGAAAGCGGTTGGGCGTCGGGCAGAATAATAAATGATATCATTAGCGATAGCTTCAAAACAATCAATCATACTTCAATCAATCAATCAGACTCTTTGCGTAATTGCAACAAAATGGTAGCATGTCCTTGTTCTTTTGCCTAATGCGTTGAATGGGCTCTCCTTCACG
>QPHH01000009.1:906600-1058488 GCA_003574815.1 Aspergillus spinulosporus | reverse complement strand
ATACAGTACTATTCTTATTAATATATCTTGGCAACCCAGCGGGTTGCCCCGCCGGGGTTTGGGTCAGCCGAAAATATCCAAAACCCAATGGATTATTAGAGGGTCCAACCCAACCCATTTCTTGGCGGGTTGGGTCGGGTTGGGTCGGGTTTCGTGGGTTGGGTTGAACAAGTCTAATAGCTACTTAATATTAGCTGTTTTGGACCCTTAAAAAGGGCATATCAATGCCTTGTTAAGGGCCAGATAAGGCTTGGATATAATTATATTAACAAGCATAACTTCCTTAAAGCATATATTAAAGCTTATTATAAAGTTTTTATATCTTAAAATATATAGAGCAGCTTTGCAGCAGCTAGAATGCAGCTATTAAATACCTAGAGAGTTCTTAATAACCTAAATATCAGCCTGCCAGCTCTATTAACCCCCAAGAGTAGTAAGATACTTTTTATAAGCTTCTCAGCACTTGCAATGCCTTGTATAGTTTGCCAACTAAAAAAAAAGGCATTATTAGTTAGAAAGATGTTAAGGCAAGGCTCTTAAAGCCTATTATTATTTTTAAAACAGGCTATAAACCAGCTAGAAAAGACTACTAAGCTAGTACTTTACAGTACCGCGCAGTTAACAGATAAAGTTAATAAATTAAAGGCTGCAAATATAAAAAAAAGGCAGAAAAAATAATAATCTAAATACTAGATGGCTCCTAATTAGGGCCTATCTATACAGGAAGCTAGGGACCTTATAGTGCAGAGAAATAAGACTCAGACTATTAAAAAGATGCCTGTCAGGGTTTCTATACCTCTATATTCTAACATGCCAAGACACGCTCCACCAACCTGCTCAGAATATAATATTCAAGGCCATACTAGAGTAAGATGTCCTACACATCATATTATATAGAAATTAATAAAATACACGTGCTTTGGTTGTTGGGGATAGCTTCAAAATATCTAGGTACGGTATGGTTGCTCAGACTGCGCGGCTCGCTTGTGGATTACGTTACTCAGAAGAGAGGCCCCCCAGTCAACATTTATGAGCGGGAAGCTGAGTGTATAAATATATTGATTTTCAATTGAATTACTAAAGCTGTCGATAAGAAAAATAAACAAAAACAAAAGACAGTGCTATAAGGATACACGAGTCTAAGAATGGCGTGCGATACAACGTACTCAGTTCGAGCCAGATCTACTCGACCAAGGAATACCATTTGTTGAAAACGTTATCAGGATCATACCGCTTCTTTAGATGGACCAGCCGCGTGTAATTTACCCCGAAAACATCGCGCGCATGGGCAGACAGATGATCGTAGTTCCCATATTCCGTAACCGGGCCCTCGGCTGGCCTACCATAGCTGGCCCGCTCTGCAGCCACTAGACCAGCGATCTGGCGCGACCATTTCTCCATTCTCATGTCGTCCTGCTCATCGTTCCAGTAGAGGCCGATCATGACATTCTGGACATGCCCTCGGTGCCCGTGGGCCGTGGCCGTGACTGGAACCTCACACCATTTGTCCGGCTTGTAGAATTCAAACTCTATTATCGACCGATCCGACCCCGGCACTTCGCGGTGAAGTCTTTCCATTTCAGGGATGATCGTCTCTCTCACAAACGCTGGTCGAAGTGGTGTCGTGTACGCGGCGCCTTTAGATACGTTGCGGCCACCACGCTTTGCCTCGGCCGTCAACATGTTGTTGACCGATGCGTACGACTGAGCCTTGGTCGTATTAACAATAGGTCCCAAGCTGAGCAAGGGCTGGAAGACGGCCTTGGCCGACTCAGCATCGCCGTAATGGAAGACGATTGCCATGATTCCCACATCGCGACCTTGTCGCGAGAAAGGGTACCTGGACAATTGAACAACCATAGCCGAGTCCCCGTTCGTGCTCTCGACCAGGGTATTGGCAAATTCAAACACAGCTTCTAAATGATCCAGCGAGAATCCAAGCAAGCCCGCCCAGACCGGATCCTGGTGCTCGTGAGCCCTGAAGACGAACTCGACGGCAACGCCAAAGCATTGCCCGGCTCCTCGGATAGCCCAAAACAGATCGGGGTTCTCTTCTATGGACGCGGTAGCGATACTGCCGTCTGCTAGGACGATGGTCGCAGCGACGAGATTGTCCAGAATGAGTCCGTAGCGTGGTGCAAGCCAGCCATACCCTCCTCCAAGCGCGATCCCGCCAACCCCGGTATCGTTCACTATACCCTCAACCATGGCCAACCCGTAACCCTGCAGGGCGTCATCGACATCCTTCCAGCGACAGCCTCCGCCGACGGTGACCAGTCTCGATTTCGAATCCACCGCCACGTGGTTCATCCGTGCCAGATCGATAACGAGGCCGCCATCGCACGAGGAGCCGGTGCTTGTCGTATGTTTGCCGCAGGCGACCGCAAAGGAAACCTTGTGTCTGACACAGCTGCGGACAATAATTGCGACATCAGCGAATGATTCGGGATATACCACGAGGGCCTAGGAAGTTAGCACAGCAAGTCCCAGGCACGGGGGCGAGCGAAAGCTAAAGCTACCGCAGCGTTCGGCACAGCGTCATTCCACCTTAGAATACTTGTTGCATAGCCATCAGAGTCTGGAGTAAGTATGGGACACTTGAGCGTGGAGCGGAGTTCGTCAGTGAGCAACTGGAGATCGCTTATGCTGTTCATGTTAAATCTGTCAAGGAGACTTTTGAAGGTAACACGGGATACGCGATATACAGCAGTTGTTCAATGCGAAGAACGACTACAATGATGGCCAAGGTGCATGTTACTGTGTAAGGTGAGCATTAAGAAGACTTTGTTAGGAACAGGGGTACCCTTACAGTCGCTATTGCCCCGTCACGAGTTGCCTGTCGTTTGTCTTCGGTTTGAGGGAGGAGCGATGGTTGAGGAACAAAAACTCACAAACGTGCAAGGAATCAATTAGGCGCAGTAAGTATTAAGTACAGTCTGATATCACAACACGCAAACAAAATCAGAGCTCCTCCTCCTCAGCTCCATTCACCCCGCTCACCGAGTGAACAAGCTGGCTTTCGCCGAAAAGCCTCCAATCACTGAAATTCACATCTACCTGGTCCTCGTCACTCTCCGCTTTTCCGGCTCCAAAGCTCTTGAGGTCCCAGTTCTCAACGCCTTCGATGCCCTTGAGAGCATCAGGATACTCACGGAAGAGGTCTGCGTTGAGGCGTTCGTATTCGCTATAGTCCTTTGGCCAGCCGCCAAGACGCTGGATGGCGAGCTTGAACAGCCTGAAATGGTGGCGGACTTGATCGTCGCTGAGTGCGGCGTTTGCAAGGTCACTGTCAAGGTCGAGAACGGAGCCGTCGGTGCTCATCCCACCGTCAAGGCTGCCATCCAAGTCCGCGAACGTGGGGTCGCTTAGCGCTCGGAGAATGTTCTCGTGGAGTGCGGCAGCGCGCTTGTAGTACCGGTTGGCTAATTCTTGAGCATCCTTGTGGGCCTGGTAACGCTGGCCGATGCCAATATAGAGTTGCGAGAGCAGGGTAGACATCTGGAGAGTGCTAGGGTGGCGGGCGCCGTGGACACGGCGGCAGTTGTAGACGATATCTTCTGCCAGGCGGACCGCTGCGGTGGTGTCGCCGACGAAGTACCGAGCCATGATGTAGAGGCGACCAAGAGATAGGGTGATGTATGGATCCCAATCGCGTTGGGCCTCGCGGCTGTGCCAGATCGAGGTAAGAACCGCCGCGAGAGTCGGGTAGTCGGCCTGTTCGCCAAGCACACCAATGAGGTTGTTCAGATGCTCGAGGCCAACCTGTGCGAGATTGATCTTTAATTCGCCGAGGACTTTGAGGACGTCCTGGATGATGGTGGCGGAAACGGTAAGCATTTTCTTGCGGGTCGCTTCGTCGAGGTGCAGCCCGCGACCCGACACATTCATACTAAGCGCCAGGACGAAGCGAGCAATGGCAGGGGTGCGGTAACTCGATTGAGCACCAATGTACTTGAAGGAAGCAAAAGCAAGTTCGCATGCCTCTTCGTACTTGTTCAACTTGATGAGTTCACGAACATGGCTGTTGCTGGCGATTCCGATCGAGCGAACAATGTCCTTAGACTGACGAGTGCTGAAGTAACTCAGAACCATCATGATGAACACACTAACTTCTTCCGCAGACTTGAATCCAACCCGCTTGCCCTCATTCGCCAAAAAGTAGGTAGTGAATTCATTGGTTACTTCAGCAGCGGCCTGCTGGCGATTGTTCGTCATCAGGAAGTAATGCAAACGGGCAGCGGATGCACTAGCGGACAAGAAGGTGCTGTTGGACCGAATGAGCTGTTGGAAATCTTCGAAATAAACCAGCTCGGTAGTCAGCGAAGCAAGGATTTCGGTAACCGTGGACGTCTGGCGGTGGAGGTGGTGTTCAAGCTGAGCGAGGAAGATCAGGCTTTGGCGGCACTTGGTGGTAAGATCAAACCTAGACGACTTGACGTTTGTCGTGTCTTTCCTCATGATTTGCCGGTAGACCTCGTTGGTCAATTCAACGGCCTTCTGTGTCTGCTTTGTCTCAATGTATGAGGACACAAGCGTCGCAGCGGCCTCACTCAGACGAGTGATAGAGGTTTCGGAGGAGAGGATATGGATCGTTGCTTCCTGCAGTTCCTGGACTACCTGCTCAGTCTTGCTCTGCCTGGAATAGAAGCTTATAACCTCCTTCATCCTGGTGAGGGATTCCTCATGCGCCCAGCCGTAGCTTTCACGCAGCGTGGTGATGCGCTTCTTCAGCACCCGGACCGCCTGCTCCACTTGCGTGGACGAGGCAGACTCTGTCAGCTGAGAGTTGGAAAGAATCGCAGACTGTTCTTCATACAGGGAGTCCAGGGTGGCGCGGATCTCGTCCAACTGGACCTCACTGGAGTTAATTTTGAGAAGCTCCTCGTACAGGCGGATTGCCTCGATTTCGTAGTGCTTCGATTCCTGGCACAGCTGGGCAAGGGTCAATGTCGCCTGCACGGTGATTGACGCAGTTGCGCTGAACACTGCTTTGCACTTCTCCTGGTATTCTAAAGTGACCTTGTGGAGCGCCGAGTACTCGGTGCGAACTGCACGTAGGCATTGGTTATAACGGGTGAAAACTCCCTGCACGAATTTCTCATCCTGGAACTTGGGGCTGAGTTTGGGATGGTTCAGCCAAGCCGTGTAGAGAATTTGACAGTAGTGCAGTGCATCGGAGTGCCGGCCTTGATTCCAGAGCTCGCTCGCAACAATGTCTAGAGCTTCTAGCGATTCGGGGTGGTATTTCCCATCCTTGTTCAACACTTGAATGATCTGTTGGTAGTAGTCCAGGAAAATTGGACGTGGTCTGGTGAGCTCAGCGAGGGTACGCAGGGTCTGAATGACCGTCGGATGGTCAGCGCCATAGTGCTTGGTGTGGTCATTCAACAGCTCCTGATAGACGCTAATTGTCAGCTCAGTCTGCGAGGTTCGCTCCAGGAGACGCAACAACTCGAAGACATGATGCTGGCGCAGCTTGTCTTCGACGTTGAGTCCGGAGCGGACGGCGTAATAGATGCGCAATCGGGTGTCCTGCTCCTTGGCCAGCCGATGGCGAGAGTGGTAGCACTGGGCCAGACGCTCGGCAAGGGCAAGGGAAGAGTCCACGTGTTTCTGAGGTAGCGTCACATCCTGGAGTGTTGCCGCGAAGAAGGACGCCCACGTGTTGTGCAGGATGCGCTTGATTAAACGGGAAGCATGCTGCCATCGACGCTGAGAGATGTACAGGGCGGCTAAAGTCTCGGTGCTGCTGTAGAATGTCTGGTTAATAGAGGTGGACGAGGTAGAGGCTTCCAGAATCATCTCCTCCAAGGTCGATTCAGAAACAATGGAGGTAGATGCGGCAGACTTGATGACCTCCTGAGAGGTGGAATGCAGCAACTGTTGAACCTGCTGATAGTTCGACGTCTCCGTACGGCGAGTGCTCTGGTAGTACTCCGATATTTGCTTGAAAACGCTCAATGCCGTGGTGGAAAGCCCGACACTCTTCATTACCTTGGCAATCTCCTCTAGATGAACCACAGACGATTCGGACAGGGAGGCACTCGTCTGCTGGTAATCCTGCCAGAAGCTGGTCAAGACCGAGGATGCTTCATGCTCTCTCTTTTCGGACCGGAGAAAAACTGAGTAGGTGAGAATGATTTTCATTTTTTTCTCATCCCACACTGCAGAAGAGTGCATGCGGGCTTCCCTAGTCGCTCGCTGCCAAAACTCAACGTAGAGCCGCTCCGCAAGATCAACTCTACCTTCCTGGATATATTTTTTAGCACGCTCGACCAGGGCCTCGACTTCAAAGGACTCTGTTGTCTCCAGCAGGTCGTCCTCCTCTTCCATATCAAGACGGAGAATGTACCCGCCCTCGTAACCCTGCTTTCCACGGCCGACAAGGCGAATATCCAAAGAGCCCGTCGATCCAGTAGAGGACGAGCCATAATCAGTTGAGGTAATGGATTGTATGTCAGCAATAATGGTCTCGGCCTTCTTGGTTTCTTTCACTTTGCGGTAGTGTTCGGCAAGTTGCTGAAGGACAGCGATAACCTTCTCGGAAGTATTACCGTACTGTGTTCTATAGCATTGAACGAGCACTTGAAGCATCTCCTCGCGCTTGATCATGATGTCTGTTTTTGTTTCTGTGATATTCTCGGTTGTGATTTCTAGGAAGGTGGTGACCATCTGCTGAGTGACGATGTGGCGCGCCGTCAGTAATTTTTGGCTGATAATAGCTGCCTCATAGAATAGAGTAAAAGACTCCGGGCGGTTAACCTGGCGCAACAACGTGGCTAACGTGATGATGGCCTGGAGAGTTGTCACATTCTCTGTTGTCAGTATGGTGCGGTAGACGTTGGTGATCGACGTCTGGAACGTTACTAGGTATGGAGTGGACACATTATCCAACACGGTCCTGAGGAGGCGGATAACTATGGTCGACGTTGGGAGCAGCTTTGCTATCGCCTTAGACGCGGCAGGCTCGCCGTCCTTGGTGAACACCGTCGTCTGACGAAAGACCGAAACCCAATAACGGAGGGCAAACTCTAGGAGCAGGTATTTGCCTAATAGCATATTCGTTTCTTGGTGGTCCAAAGACGGCACAGACGACAGCTCGTGCTGCTCGGTAATAGTGGCCTTGATGTATACCAGGAGTCTGGAGAGAAGGTCGCTGTGGCGATCTTTGAGAGACGGTAGCAGCTTGCCCTGGGTGAAAATCTCTACAACTGCGCTTCGGATAAGGCCGTGACGGAGGGACACGTAGTCATACTGAAGAAACACAAGCGAGTTGAACGGCTTTAGAGCGTGCAATATGTCGACACGCGTGTCAGACATCGTTTGTTTCTCTGTCTGGATGGAAGCAAGAGCAGACAGTTCCTGCACGTGTAGCGGGCGCTCGACAGTAGCAAGCCAGAGCAGCATGAGCTTGGCTTCGGTAGTGGCCTCGGCTTGTTGCAGAGAATGGAGAACGAAATCAGTGACAGCGGGTTTGGCCGAGATTAGACTGTCAACTGATTTTCGCAGATTTTCAGCACTCTGCTCTCGACGGACACGCTTCGCGATAAGCTTGGCAGTAAGGAATGAACCCTTTGACGCCGCTGTGATCCGCTCCACAACAGTTTCTTGTTCTATGGCTGGCAGGCCCTTGAAAGCCTGACTGTTCCCGAAGCAGCCACGAACGACAGCAGAGATGTCCTCAAAGATGATATCATCAGTGATACGAACTCGAGCTTGCCCTGGAGCCTCTGGAGGGTTGCGGGAACCAAGTGTGATAAGTCTGGCATTGGAGGATTTTGTGGAAGCGCGAGTAAGCCTCTGCAGCAACTTCTCCTCGCCACAGGTGGCCTCATCGACACCATCTACTACCAAGACCAATTCCTTCGCCCCCTTGAGCGCGGAAGCGAGGGCTTGATCCACAGTATCCCACATGAGGTTATCGTAGGCTTCATAATCTGCAGTGACCTTGCTTCGATGCAGGGCATCGCTCAGAATACGGAATAGCTGTACATTCCCGACCCGCTTCTCAAAAAGCTGAGAAAGAATTGCCTTTGCAATAGCTATGGAGCTTGTTTGCACAGCAATCCGGCCATCTAGGCCGAGTCAGGTAATGCTCAATACAAAGAACGGTAGACACTTCACGTACTGATGGGGACGAACAGAGCCTGGTAGGATACACCGCCGTGTGGATGTTGCAGATGATCAACGATGACAGATGCAAGAACGGTTTTGCCAGATCCTGGCTGGCCAATAATGCTGAGATGCCTCTGTTGCGTCTTCAAAAAGCGGGTCAAGTACGGACCCAACCAAAGACAAGTGAGTTCCTCGCGATCATGTGCCAGATGGGAGCTGTGGTCGGCGATACTCTCAACCACACGGTCCTCTGGCGCCAACCAGGCTCTAATGGCTTTTACTTCTGACACTGCGGGCAGTCGTCAGTAGTCAAGACAGTTTTAAAGAAATGGTTTCAGCTTGCCTTTATCTCCATCCAGATTCTCTCTGAGAAGCTGATGTCTCCACATGGACTCGGCAATCCTCTCGCAGCGTTGCTGGAAGGTTTGGATCTGACCAGGGAAAGTGCGATAAATGTTGACAGACACCGAAGCCGTTGTCATCCCACGAATTGCCTTGTGGAAGTGGGTCGAGACACTTGCGACGAGGGTGACGAGGTCCGCTAGAGCGAGGATAAGCTGCTCCTGAATGTCTTGGGAGACACCAAAGAGCTCGGTCCGCTCCAGGAGGTTTACTAGAGACATGGAGATGCTGTAGAAGAAGCCAAAGGAGACCATCAATGCGGCAGCGTTCTCTCGGCCAAGCTATAACGAGATTCCATCAGAGTTTGCTGTTATACGTTAGGCAGAATACGTACCTCGAGAAGCATCGCGCAGTAGCCATATGATAATTGCGCTGCGAGATAGCTGTCGCCGGCAAATTGTTCAATCGCCATGTCAAAGGAATGGAGTCGGTCAATGAAAAGCTGAGCCCAGGCCAGTACCTTATCGTAATCACTTCCCTCAGGTGGCAGCAAGCTCATGCGCTCAGAACGGATCCACTCGAGTATGGAGGCATGAGTCGCAGCCAGTAGCCGGGAGGATGTGTTTGTTCCTAGCTCCTCACCACTACGACGCTGAAGAGAAGTCACGACACTCGAAATATTTGTTGTTCCCATCGAGTTGAACCTTCTCGACGTCACCCGGGGCGAGTGGACAGAGCGGGCCACGCCTGAGGTGACGCTTTCTCCATCTTGTAGTCCTGAAACGCGGCGAGAGTTTGAGATGCGCTTCTGACGAAAAACTCCATCCATGCTAGGCGTGATGGGGGAGAGGATTGAGGGGGCCATGACTATAGGCTGGGGGTTTGACGAACGCTGGGCGACGGTGACGTTTGACGGCAGCTGAGAACGCGGCAATGTATGGGATGCGTGGCTACAATCTGGGGTCGAGGTCGCTGGTATCGGGAGGGTCAGCCTTGGTTGTGCAGGTTTCGCAGGAATAGGCTCGTCTCGCTCAATGCAATGGCAACGGCACCGACAGCGTGAACTGCCGCTGGACTGAGAAATGTTCCGAGAAGTTGTTTCAGCTGGTGGTTCACTACAGCAACAGTAGCAATACAGAATGCGGCGAAAGAAGCTTGATCTGCGTGTGGACTGATCCGTGCTTCGTCCACGACAACAAAAGATATAGTACACACTGCGATGTAGTAGAGGAGTTGTCTCTGTAGACTGTTCACTGTGGGGGCAGCATCCACTGCAAAGGGCACGACGAATTAGGGAAGGCAGGGTGGCGACGTATATATACTATGATAGTACAAACATAAGAGAAATTGGATTGATATAGATGTCAAATCAAGTTGCAGGGCTTTCGCTCTCAACCCGGAATGCAATTAGAAGCACAGGAAACAAGACGGGAAATCCCGAATTGCGAGGTCTCCTCCTTTATATCTGCAGGCTTTCAGTTGCCAACCTATGACATCCTTGTCAAGTGCTGGGCCGTCGGCAGTAATGGCTGCTGAGCAGCGCAGCGAGTGAGGCTGGCTGCTCACAATTTCGGAGATAGACGAAATGAATATGAACGAACGGTTATGCAATTGTACAGGCGGATCGTCAGCTCCTGCGGAGAATCCCCAGTCAAAATGCCCGCTCTGCGGTGATGGACTACGGGAAAGTTTCTTGGACTCGAAACTTTTGATAGATGTGATGGCGATGTGTAGTAGCGCAGCCCGAAAGAGTTCGTATCGCGGTATCTCCGGTACAAGTGTTATTACCTTCATCGAACGTATTAGTCTCAGCGAATCCCTGGCGCTGGTGGCGCATTCTCAGGAAGCTGATTGAACACCTGCGTCTAACTATTGAGACGCCCCTGGGCTGCCGGGCCATGCGGGGGGCGAGGTTCTGTCAGCATTCGAATTGAAGAAACTAGGTATGGAGCTGGAGATAGTGGGTAGTACATCGATACTATAATCTCAGGATCTTCGCCAGACGAACCCTCGATCAAAGCGGGGGCTGGATTGGCGGGAGCCCGGGAGCTCGGGGCCTGGGCAGTTCCAGCACCAGAGAGCACGAGCCTTAGCGTACCTTGCTATGCAGCCTTTATTGGTTCAGCTGAAGTCGAGGCCCGCCAATCGCTGCCGAGACGGCGCGTCGGTTCCAGCTAAAATCGACAAACTGCAGGACAACTGCAGGCATTTCCGGCGTTCCCGACGTAGGCCCAAGCCGGTGTAGCATTGTGCTCGAGGTCAATGCCATTTCCGCAACAGGAACTCCGTAAGGGATAGTGCAATCGTCGAAGAACTAAAACAGTAAGTGTCGATGGCGGGCGGTCCAGCGTAGGTGTAGGAGAAAGAGAGGGGAGAGTGAAAGATGGACCAGCCTACGATTACTTGCACTACTGCGCTATTCCGTATTGGGACTAGCCTTCCAAACGCAAGAATCTCTCCACCAGCTTTCAGCTCGGCTTCTTTTACCTACATCTGTCAACAGCACCTTGGTACTATTAATACCATTAGTACAAACATTACCAGTGTGATATGTTCGCTTCACACATTTCAGTCTGCTGCAAAGACGGAGATTACAAATATCCCACGGGAGAGGAACATGCTCCTACGGCCCCAGGTTTTTTGGGGTCCCTGGACTTACGGCTATAAACACAACTGGTAACTGGAGAACGAAAGATATTGCTATCGCCACCGTCAACAGGCTTGAGACATGATAACTGTTCTAATACGAGCGTCTCTCGGGCTCAGAGATCCACAAA
This sequence comes from Aspergillus spinulosporus, assembly GCA_003574815.1. Lineage (NCBI taxonomy): Eukaryota > Fungi > Ascomycota > Eurotiomycetes > Eurotiales > Aspergillaceae > Aspergillus > Aspergillus spinulosporus. The sequence continues at coordinate 1,047,254 of QPHH01000009.1, read as the reverse complement.
CTGCATATTCTCCTTCAAGAGACGTCGTCAGCCAGATTATGATGGCGATGCAGAGTCCTTTCGAGGTGCTTGATTTACTCTTGTCCTCCTCGATCGTCAACTTGATGGACAGAGCAGTGCTAGTCCTACCAATCAATCTATAAGACTAGACGCGCGATTTGCCGATCGTGCTCGTCGTCCTTTGGAACCTCGTTCAGGGCTCCCGCCCCACTCAGGCTCGGCTCGTTGATATGATGGATGCCACAGCCCTGCGCGCCTTCTCGAGCCTATACTCTTCTGGCAGCTGCTCGCTCGTCAGAAAATTATCATTTCGTTCGTCCACCTTGGACATTCTCTCCAAATACGCTAGGAGAACACGACGCTCAAGCAGACGGCGATGCTAAACGTCATGGTTCATCACAAAACTCCACTTAACATGCATTAGATTGCCTTCTTCCGATCCATGCCCCGTTCGTGATATCACGTCTTGCATGTTATTCTCCGCAGTTCTCCTAGTCTGCTTAATTTTGCAAATCAAATCTTCAAGCTTTCGGTTGAAAGGTCCTCGAAGATTGTGCACCCGGCCCTTCTCTGCCGCCGATTTTGGATCGTCCACTGAATTCAGAGGTGCTGGTATAACTCATTGATCGTATTGCTCTTGTTAACAAGTTGAGCTCAATGGTTATGCCTACAGGTCTTTTGCCTTGCGATCTGCGAACGGGAGCATTTGCCAGCCCCCACCTCCACCTCGGTTGCCTACTGAGCCCATCCGCTCTGGCGGAAACTGCGGAGCCGCTCAGTCTCGTGTCGATAATCTTCATGATCCACTACTGAAGCCGTGTCTCGAGTGTCCGCTATCTCGCCAGGCCTTGAACTGCAACCTCAGATACCCGCATATCCTTGCGTCACAGCTGCGGGAAGTCGACTGTACAACCAGAAACAGCGAGGTTCCCACGTTGGTCCACTATTATTTTCGTCACTCGCCCCAGCCGTTCTCGTCACCGGTATCGGATGGCCCGCTAATGGCATCTCTGATGGGATAAACATATTCTTCCACTCATCCTCTGTCTTTATCTTCAATTACATCGCAGTTCAGCTATACCTCATCGACGGCGACGAGTCGGAAACTGATCCTCCTACTAAATACTTTAACCGTCGATCATTCCGGTCATTTGAAATGGCCCTGTTACCGTGGCTTGTGTAGATGATATTATTCCTACTGGTCGGGCTGTGGAATCAGTTCGCTCTGAAGCGTGGGGCTCCCAGGATACCAAGGTCATGGTCCTGGCTGCACTGCAAATTCTGCGTAGTCGACTGCTCCAGTCGCAATCACTTAATGCACGATGATGCTTGTGGGCCGTGTAGACTATCTCAGAGCTCGCAGCTACGGGTGGCCAGGCCGTTCATCCATTCTTTCACAGATAACGGCCGAGACCTCGGATCTTCTAGTCTGGATGCTCCTACATAACCGGCAGATTTAATAGAGCATGTCCATCCTTGGATTCTTGTAAGAGTTTCCTAGGTATGGCATTGTTACCCTTCTCTGCGCTCGGATCTTGTCACGTGTGGCGACATGGTCCATGGGGCGGTGCGTGTTCCCCGGATGGTATGCACATGTACGAAGTAGGTACCTACTAACTCTTGACCTCCCTCTGCCCAAGCTTGCTTGCCAGCGCACTAGGTGGCCTCTTCGACTGAAAGTTTCCTTTAGTCGGTATCAATGCGAACCACGCCGGACTGGCCTCCAAACAATACCCAAGCGATATATCCAATCGACCTAAGCGATCCGGATCCTACCATACCAAGATGAACTTAATGAACATATCTAGGTCGCCGTCCACTTCTACCCTTGAACCCCGATGCATTACGCCAGAATCAGCGACAGCCAGCACCACTAACCATCGGCCCCAACTCCGTGCTGCCGTCGCCCACGTCGCAGGATCAGATGACGAGTTCTCACTCGCCAGTCTCGGTGAACCGCTGTCGCAACAGGAACCCAATCAGCACCATCCCAGATCTGGAAAAAGATATGAGCAAGCTGCAGGTGCCCGCGAGTAGATGCAGAGCGCCCAGCTGACGAAACGAAAACACATTATTACTCAAGTCCTCGACTAGCGAGCACTCGTCAAGGCTCACCAATAATAATTCTGCGAGCACCGCATTGATACGAAGATGATGAGAAGTTGGGCAGGATGCAGTGGATGATTGTTTGGTGTCTTACATACAGCCAGCCACTGTCGGCTGGATGCAGGGCAGGCGTTCTTAGTTGGGACGCAGAGTAGGGAGGCACTTAGTGATAGGACCCAGACCGGCCTTGGGCAGAAAAAAGTAAATATCCCCAGTCGATACAGGATCTAGCCTACCGAAAGCCCAAACTTAGTTGGTTCTAGTCGTATGGCTAGGCCTTAGAGACCAGGGTGAGTCGGTTGACAGCCATGTAGTTCGGGGTTCTGGCCATTCATTGAGCGCCGTCGTTGGTCAGATTCAAGACCAGATGAGTGGTGGATCCTTGAGCAGGGATTAAGAATCTAAACGTAAATTCACGCGTATCGCTGAAGTGCATCTTATCTTGTGATACCTCAAATCAAAAGTCCACTCTCGATATAGGTGTGTTGAAGCAGGAACTTGTACAGGGACTTCGACTCCGAAGGTACACCGCCACAGCGCCGAAATATAAAAAAATAAAAATAAAAATAAAAAAAAATAAATAAATAAATAAATAAATAAGTAAGTAAGTAAGTAAGTAAAGTAAAATAAAACAAAACAAAATAAATAACAAACAGAAACAAAAATAAAGTAAAAGAAAAAGAAAAGGTCAAAATAAGAAAAAATATTCCCCTAGCGTAATTTTCTGCAGAGGTTCACTTCAATCCTATATACAGAGCTTCTAGTCTAATGAGCAGTTCTGTTGTACGGCGAGCAGCCACGTGAGATCCCGCCGTTAAAGGTCATCGATGCTTCGATCCAAACGAATCTTCACGGGACTACCGGCACGATATTCCATCCTGTCTTCATCATCTACAACCCCATCCTCGCAAGCCTCTCCTGGCCGCCATCCGTGAACAGCAGCACCCCGTTCCAATACCCAACCGCCCAGATCATTGGATACCGCCAATGGAACCACATCGGATGCTCTGACGCCCCGAACCACCCGAAATGCCTATCCAGATTATAACAGAGATAATTGCACGCGCTCAGGACCAGCAGGGCAAGGACACCCGTGAAGTGCGCCGCCTTGGTGCCGTAGTAGTGGTCGACGATGAAGACATTGATCAGGCCGCCCATTGCGCCGCCCATGCCGAGTGGGCAGAAGACGAGCGTCCAGAGGACTTTATAGACGAGGTCACGCGTACCGGTCATGACAAAGATGCCTACAGCTAGAAAGACGGTTTCGGCGAAGAACGAGGCGAGCCAGAAGAGGAGGAACGGACGGATATAGATCTGGCGTCTTTTCTGGGCAGTGCGGATGTCGCCTGGGCCGCTTATTATGGGTTGATAGGTATGTGGGTTGGCCGCCATAGTGGTGGTGAGATATTAGTGGATAAGGGTGATTCTTCGAAGGGGATGGCCGACTACATTCACCTGGGCACCAAGAGACGGCGCCTTTTATAGATTGGTCAATCATGCAGTGCATCCATTGATCTGGCCCTGATGGGTTCGCTTTACAATGGCTGGAGTCCTGTTTGAATGTGATGGAATGTGATGAACAACGCAACCGAGGCCAGTATTCTCTCTGATGCTGTCATCCGTGAAATAAGATGAGTGATCATTCCGAGTGCCGAGATTCGGTTCCCGAGCGACCGAGTTCGATCTTCTCTCCTCCAGCTCTCCAGCTTGTCCAGCCTGCCCTCGTTGTTTTCGAACCAGACTCCAGTCAAAACTGAATCTGGCGTTTCTTCTGCATGGGAAATGAGCCCTCAGAAACATTCCTTCCTCGTGGACTCCATGCGGCTCCCTTCGAACGAGGACGAAGTGCAGCCTCCTAGAGTAGCCGCTAAGAAGCGCTATCATCGACCAAGCGTGTCCAAGCAGCCCGGAGCCGGGAGTCAGAAAAGCGTAGATAAGAAAGAGGTAAACTACTCTGTCGTCATCCGTGTCTGATTTCATTCAAATAGAGAAAGAAGAAAGAGACAATAAAGCATTACGTTGACAAGACACAGCGCCGACGACAACAGGTCCTCCTGGCCCAACGGGCGTACCGGGCACGACACGAGGCACACACCAGAGAGCTCCAGCAGCGGGTTGCCCGGCTAGAGTCTGCTCTGGAACGGACATGCCAGGCGATTGTCTCGTTTACCGATGTTCTGCTCGGGGCTCGAATCCCTGCGTCGCATCAGCAGATTGCTCACCGTCTTCGCGACACGGTGAAGACATGTCTCCATTCGGCGATGGGTGGGAACGGTTGCCTGGAGGAATCTGCTTGCTCGAACCAGTCTGAACCGTTGCCGAAGCAAACGCAAACGCAGGGTGATCATGAGGAGTGGCCCCGGTCAAGTCAGCATGCCGGTCTAGGCGTGCTGGCTCCAGCTCGCAACGCACCTTTCCCGCTCCAATTCATGCCAGCCGCAGCCGGTGCGGCAACCATAGAGGCGCCGGTCTTTGCGAACCAGCTGCGGATATTATGTCTGTACCAGGGATTCCTACTGCTCAAGAACCCCTCCGTCCCGCTCGAGGCGTTGAAGCGACCGTTTCGGCTCTTCTTATCAGTTGTCCCGCGTGAAACCATTGCCTCGTTCTTCCATGCCTGTCTACAAGCCCGGTTGAACAATAAGCAGCCAGACCGCTGCAGCGACATTCCATGCTTCAAACTAGGCGGGTCAGGCACGCATTACTCAGAGGTTGTCGTGTCCAGTCAGAACCAGATCGAGTCGAGTCAGGAGCAACATCCTCCTGAGATTCGAGTTCACGATACCCTCTCAGCTTTCTCGCCGGAGGCCCAGAGCGACCTTGATGGAGACTGGTTCGACCTGTTCGATCTGATGGGCTATCTGCGAGCCCATGGGGTCGCTCTTTCAACGGTGCCACCGGCCGGGGATACCGCGTATCGCACGGTGAATGCGGTCGATTTCGCAGCAGGTGAGGCTTGGCTTTCCGCGTCCTTTCAAGGCGCTTTTAGGCGGCTATCTAACGACGATTAGCTTTGGTCGAGAAGGGAATCTGCCTAGGCCACAGTCCTGGGTTCAAGAAGAGCGATGTCGAAGTCGCCATCAACTCTTCAAGCTGGAAGTAACCTGGCTTTTATCCTCTCTCCCGTTTCCCATGTCCGAGGCATCCCTGTCTACGACATCGTCACTAATCTATCGAACCCACATGGAGCAGTCTCCTGAGGTTCCTCTTTGACATGAGCATGAATTTTTCTATCAGTCGAAGCATGTAGCAGCGTCTTCAGTCTGGTCTAGTAAGTAGGTATTCGGCACAGTGCAATGAAAGCTAGTAATCACAGTTTCCCCGAATCTGCCTGCAATCTCCCTTTGACATTCCTCGCCGGGTCAACCACCAAGGCCACCTGCGTACTCGTAGCAATGAGCTCCCCGTCCTGATCGAGAATCAGGACCTCCAAGTCTGCGCGACTCCCACGAACCATCCTTGTCACCACCCTCGAGTGCAGCCACTCCACCCCGCCCGGGGGAAGCCGCGTCTTCAAATCGATATTCATCGTCACAGTCGGATACCAAAACTGCACCAGTCCCTGGTCCGTCGTCGCCCTACCGTTCAGAGCGGCGCCGCCGCTCCCTTCGGCCGGGCCTGCGCTCGCCCTCCCACTCGTACTCGCGGCAAGAAGCCTCGTTATCTCCATCGCCCCCATCCGATCCAACGCCGCAGGGAAGGTATCCGCAAGGTACACCACCGCCTCATTGGACCACCGCGCGGGCGTCCCGCCCGGCGCGAACTGCGCCCACTGATCGACCATCTGTCCCACGCGCTCCTCTACAGTCTTGGGCAACAACGTCGAGGACGGACTATATATCTTGAGGTGTTTCGCCGCATATAGCGAGGGAGGTGCCGGGGGACCAGCCCTCCATTCCCCATCCTTTCCATCCTCTGCCAGCGCCCTGAAATCAATTGCGCCGCCGCCCAGCGACCCTGGCGGCGACCCTGGTGGGAGATCGGCCCATGGGCCGGCTCCTCTAACACGGGGGCTCTCCTCCATATCCGGCGGAGCGAGGGTGATATACGCGAGCACTTTCACCTCGAGCTTCGACCTGTCTTCAGATCCTGCTGCTGCGCCTTGATCCCGCGCCTGGGAAAGCGTGACATGGATCGTGCTAACTCTAGCGCCGAGCTTGATTTCCTGGACTGTTAGGATGGCGGACCCGGCGAATGTTCGCCGCTGGAATGTAATCTGCAACACGATAGGCTCAAGAGAGCGTATTCGTCGTCGCCCTCGTCCTTGTTTCAGTTCTGCATGCGTAGCGGTATGCTTTCGGGCGAAATGCGTCGCGGCTGTTCGGTAGAGCACGCTGGCCGTGTAGCCGCCGTGAGGGACTAATGGAGATTAGTTTCTGTATGGTGAGATGTATCAGTGGGGGATCGACAGCTCATACCTTTCCCAATGCACCATGCGGGGTCAAGATAGGCCGAGTACGTATTTGCGTCGATTGGCGTCACAGCAATTGCTTTCTCGAACATGGATGAGTGGCTTGGTTCAGTCATCGTTAACAACTCACTAGTACGACGCTCAACGACGCTCAACGACGCTCAACGACGCTCAACGACAATTCAAATTCTGAGTTCGAAGTTCTGGTTCTGGGCTATTTGTCATATCGGTGAGAATCGTAACGCTGAGAAGAATGGGTTCAATTTTGTTTTGTCATATTCCGCGATTGCTTTTTATTTTATTTATATTTTTTATTATTTTCATCATCGGCATGATGACGGATATGTATTTTGCGGAGACTGCCGTAAGCCGAGGCTTCTCTATATGATCACTCATCACTCCAAGACCGATCACTAAACTTTTCGTATTATCTCTTTCACGAGCGAGATGCCGATATAGCATATGAGAATGCTAATATACCGGTCCGTCTCTAAGGGCATTCGCCCTGACGGTGGTTATCATACTGGAGAGAGTTGCCTTAGAAGACCTGTATACGACAGACAACACAATCCTTGCACGTGCCAACGGTTACAGTTGCAGTACTCATCACCATCATCACCATCATTATCTTAATCATTATCTTAATCATTATCGTAATCATTATCGTGATCATCGTCGTGATCGTCATCACAATGCTATTCTTCCTCCTCTCGCTCTAGATATATAAATCACCTGCACTGAATGCACACCAACACCGCCGCAACAAGCGCATCAATCCTGAGCCTGGAACCAGGAAGCCGCACTGCCTTCTGGAATCGCTGCCATGGCGCCTCTCAGAATTGCATGAGGATTGATTCTGTTCGGGTGCCGCCTCAGCATTTCCCGTACCAGCTCTTCCCAATTCGACGCCTTGTCCACGGCATCCTCAAAATCCAGAATATACTGGCGCGTCTTGCCCACATTGAAAAGGCCATCAACTGTCCCTGCCCGCTTATGGCCGGCGATTACCGTATGCGGATCCAGTGCCTCGATCATATCCAGCGCACGCAGCCATTCCTTCCGCTTCTCGACTGTGGTCGCTTCGCCAAAATATTGGTGCACGTCACCGTAAACTGCGTCGCCCGCAACCACGAGCCGGATACTGGGCACGTGTAGCACAGTCGTATTATACGTATCTGTATGCCCGACTTCAATGGCGCGGAATTCGTGGCCTTCGAGGTGGAAGACCGGGGAGTTGGGGTCCATTGCCTCGGGCAGCTCCAGCCGTTGACGTGGTGGAATCTGTCCGTCCGGGAAGAGGGTGAGCCATATTCCTTCGTAGATCTCGGGCTTGAGTTGCTCGCGCATGTGCGCGATTGTGCCTGGGGTCGCAAGCGCGCGCAGCCTGGGCCAGTGCTTGCGGAGGACGGCGAGGCCGAACCAGTGGTCGCCATGCCCGTGAGTGACGTATACGTAGCGAACGTCTTTTCCCGGTGCTGTTTCCTTAATCCAGCCGGCCAGGTCTTCAGTTTGGGAGATCGACAGCGGGGTGTCGACTAGGACGGCTTCGGAGTCGCCGTGGATCAGGGTGCAAGAGATGGGAGAGAAGGAGCTTGGTTCCCCAAGGCGCTTGACCGCGAGAGGGAGACGCGAGGAGACGTAAACGTCGGCTTGGAGAATGGATGGCATGTTGAACTGGTGGTAAACAGTGATTATGGGGAAGGAGGGTGGAAAAGGAGAGGGGAGAAAGGCGGGGGGGTATAATGATGGAGATTTTGTTTGTGGCTCAGAGAGATGCAAGATCAGGATCAAGAAGGGGATGATCCTTAACCTTTATCTCTTTTCTTAGTACGATCTCTTCAGCCTATACATGTTTTGTGAGCACATGGAATAGACTGTCCTCGACACCCCTAATGCGAACTCCTTGCTCACTCATCAACCCGAACGACATCGGCCCTCGGCCCTGAGTCGGTTGGTTAAGCATTGAGCCCGTAAAAGAGCATTTAACTAAATATAGATGAGATCTAAGACGGCAGATTCCGTGCCGTATCCTTGCCGCATCCTGTCCAGAAGGTTATTCCAAGCATCTGCCTCCATACTGTCTTCTCCATCGACCTCGCGGCTTGCGCGTTCCTCCCTGAACCAGTCCGGCTAGCCTTCAGAGCGTTGATTAGATCATGGAGCCGGTTCTGGCTCTCAGGATGTCAGGGTGGTGTATATTATCTACGAGACCCCGCAGACAGTAGGTGGGTGAAGGGATGATTCGGCCAGTACGGGAAACTGAGCTCTAGGACCAGTGGATGGATCGGACTGAGCTAGCCGAGTATGAGAAGTATCTCGTGCAGCAAGTGAGATAGAGAAGTTCAAGGGCAGGCCCAGGCAGGGGACAGCATTTACTGTAAACATGTCGCTGCCCATGCACTTGGAGTCTATCTATATCCTATTCGTGACCTTAACAGGTTACCGCGAAGGATACGGTCTCGCAATCGCTCGTTCATCTAGACCCATAGAGTGCGATGTGGTGATAATATCATTTTATATCTCGCATCTTCTATAGTTGTGGTCGTTGGCAGTCGTTGTCTGACATTAATTGACATTAAGACGAGGTTAAGGAACATGAGCCTCCCTGAGAAGCATCGGTCAGAAGGAAAGTTTCCAACGGCCACCTTCTGCTCATTCGGTACTCACTAGAAAGAAACGCCAATTTCCAGGGCGAACAGATTAACCGGGTCTAGCTTTCACCATTCTCCAAGTTCGTTGGGAAACATTCACCAGGAAGGACGTCCCTTGACGGCCCTCTGAGACGAAATCTCGCGTGTATCGGGACTGGTATTCGATTTACCGTTCTGTCCGCATAATGGCTGAATCTAGACCACATGAGCATGCATTTCCAAGCAACGTGAAAGTGGCAGATGTCTGTAAGGTCAGGTATCAAAATTATCAAAGACTGCTGACAATCCTAGTTCGGTTCTGCTATATCAAAACAAGCGCGATGTGACACGTACTAGGTAAAATTTCCCTGCTTTGATGATTACACCAATAGCCAGGCCGTTAGATCGGCAGATAAAGGCCTCATCTCCCGTCAGAACAGGAAGACTTCCTGTCCAATGCGATACGGGAACGTGCCGGAGAATGGATAGCCCTGATCTCGCCCAAGCCGCTGTTTGCCATATTACGGATCCATGACCCCCTTCTTCGATAGACAGTTAGACAGTTAGATGGGAAGCAAAAAAACAAAAAACAAAAAAAAAAAAGAAAAAAGAAAAAAGAAAAATTTCGTGACTGTAGGAAGGCCAGGTACCTTGGCTCAACTGGCTACAATGAGGCTTGTCGTGAAGCATATTCGGATGGCATTTGGATGGAATTCTGCCGCGCAGCTCGATCTCTGGCACGAGATTTATGCTTACATGATCAGGTATCTCTCAGGATTCCAGTGGTAGCTCCTAGAATAAAATAACGAGAATCGCGTATGACAGAAAAGCAGGGGTAAATAGCTATTAGTTGACGTATTTTTGATTGGCTTTTATTCTATTCTTTCTCTATTCATCGTAACCCATTTCCTTGGCAGCCAATACTGCTGCTTCTGAGTGTCAGTGTATTCTATTGGTATCCTTTCAATTTTATATCCAGGATATCTGAAATATTGGGCATTTTAGATCAAGCAGTTGATTGAGTCTTACGGTGACACTGATTTGCGAAGGGTTCGTCTTGAGATGTGCTGAAAAAACCATACTGCCATATCCTTACCTATCCAGAGTTATAATTGAGCCTGAACTCGCTGAGGTAAATTATGGCCACAAGTAGGCTGCTCGAACAACGACATATTTATACATATTTATTGGATACACAGCGTCATGCCGTTCAAGGCTCGCGTCTGATGCAGGTAGAACCCGGTAAGTCTCAGCCCGCTGCGGTTTGGCCCGCAGACGTGCCTCCACCCAGATGCTGCTCATACCATTGACTGACTCACTGCTATTGAGCTAGCTATAATCGTGAGAATACGCAGAAGTGCTCTGTCAGTAGCGAGAACAGATCTCTAAGCAGAGATCGATGCCTGACCTCTTCTATGTGACACGCCCGCCGCCCGCCTGCCCCATCTCTACCCTCCAAGCTCCAAGCACCCGTATTCGTCCAATAAACCTATCAACCCCCATGCCCAGCTCCACTGCCCGGAGGGACAATCCCGCAGAATGAATCCATTGGCCGTCCTCCCCTCCTATTCCTGCTGACCTCCGTTGCTAACCCGGCTATGTCGAGGGCCATGAATCGAGGTCAGGTGGACCCAGAGCCCATGTTGGCTCGACATTAGGAGGCCGCTGGCCCAATGGAGGCTCGCATCCCACGCGGGTTGTGAGAGAAGGATGCAATCTGTTTCGAACAAGACTCTGAACTCGGTTGCAGCCATGCATGTCACTGCCGAACGGGACAGCCATCCCATCTCAGGTTCCGTAGCAGTTTGCTCACGGACTCGAGCTCGTGCGCACGGTGAAGGACCTTGGGAGAATCTCCAGGGTACTCAGTCAGGGGCTGCCCGGGTATATAAGAAGCGGCACTGGATGCAGGAGTCGATAGTAGAACGCTTCGACCTCTTTTCTGGCGCTTTGAACAGTGAAAGCACCCCAAGCATCCGGTATAGGACGCTGGACGGTATTCGGAGCCATTAGTCAAACTGCCCACTCACGAAAACGCTATACAACGCCGTCTGTCTGAATCTGCACCGCTTGGGCCTCTTGACCGAATCCATCTACCCACAGGTCGGCCATCCCAGTGCGAGTACCACCGGGTCTTCAGCCAAGGTGGGATTTAATCGCGGCTGACTCGCCAAAAGGCTTTTCGTAGCACCGTCACCATGCCTTGAATCCATGGTCCCCCCACCCAGTCGTCGCGGAGATACCGTCGGCCAGATCTCTTGTCGATTTGGGTCGAATCATCCGACCGGTTTTGTGGCGTGGTAATGGCCCGTATTCAAGGAAGATGAATGGGATAGCATCGTGCATCCCACCTTTTGGCCTGAGGAACCACATCGAGAAAGGCATAAATAGCCTGGCAACAACCTCTTCTCTGGCTTCTTTCTCGCATCAGCAACAGGACCAAAGTCTACTCCGCCAGCTACAACCAAGCCAAACCAAACCTCCAGCCAACAACCAACCACCCCATCTTCAAAATGTCTCCCTGCAACTGCAACTGCTGCTCTGGCGACTGCAACTCCTGCTCTTGCAGCTCCTGCACCGTATGTGCCCTCGCGTTCTACGAGGTCTCGTCTCACTAGCTCTAACTAACAAAATGGTTATCATACAGCACTAAATATCTCTTCTGCCGCGTTGTCCTCTGCCCGTGCTCTGCCACTTCAACATCCCAGATGTATCTTAACCAAGCGACAACACATACTTGCTCGTCTATCCGACCGTGTAGACCTCAAGTACGCCAATGACAAAGAGATCGAAGACGTCAACCCGCATATTGCGAGATCGTTGGGAACCAGAGGGTCGATATGATGAAGGAACCAATGCACCGCTGCTTATTTGAATAATGTATCTACTTTGTCGCTCCTTTCCAAGATCACGTCGACGTTATAAATCCTCCAAGCCTTTTATTGTAGTCTCCTGGATTGCCGTTAGAACTATTTCCTCCGTGCGCGAAGAAAACGCAAGCCTGATCAGGGTTGCTAAGCGACAAGTAGACAACGACATATAGAATGTGTCATTTAGGAATTATACGAAGCGCCAATCGTACTTTGTAGGAGCTTTCGTGGAAGTATATTGTTGGTACATCAATTGGCGACAATCGATCTTGGAAGATTTTCGATTGACGTTGATTTAGGGCTCGGTCCTCACCGCGAGGGCGGCTATGAGGAACGCTTTGCGGAGCTAAATGCCGTGCCACTCGTGCCGAATCAAAATTAGTTCATTGGCCCAAAAACGACGGTTCGCAGACCCAAGAAAAAACAATCAAACGTGCCGGTAATTGGAAACTCACTCATGTATAACGAAGGATTAGGACCACTGGAACAAGTGGTTTGTGCCGCAGGGATTTGGAGTTGCAATCCTTTTGTATTGTGATGTCCTCGATCGCGCAGCTGGGCGGGACTCAATTCCCTCGAAGCCAAATCCACTATATATGACCCTGCCATATAATTTTTTAGAGACCAAGTGTTGGAACTGCGGCGAGCCAGATTCGGCGAAAGGAGATATATTGGCCGCCACACTGCCCAGAAACCACAACCATTGTAAAGATGCGCTGTGACGTTATTTGAGATTCCCGCAAGTAGACAATCCTTAACCGCTCGTTGATCGAGGCCGTACTCTGGTTGCCGAGTGTTGACGGTCGCTGTGTGGGTATAGAGAGTGCACAGAGTGCACAGGACGAGACAGGAACAAATATCTAATGGATTCTCCAACCCGGATTCGGCTTCACTGCGTTGGAACATCGAGGATGACAGCATGCCGCTAATTCAGGAATGAGCTGTCCTCAAAATATGGGTGTAGGGCAAGGCCGGACTGAGCTCGGTTCGATAGACTTTAGCCGAGAAACGACATCGTTATGACATAAGAAAAGCAAGGCCATTGTAGGACGGCATATTGCTTTGATTCTAGCTGAGGCTGACTGTTCGACTGCAAGGATTTGAGTGAAGGAGGTCGGAAGTAGATGAAACAATAGTAGGTGAAGCGGTGGAACATGGAGTCGATCGACAAACCACTAACTTAGTCACTTCGATTCCATATCGCCTTTGAGTAAGTGAAAGATCGGAGTCGAATTGTTGTCGACGAGTGAGGGGCTTTCAGTGATGAGTCTCAGGGGTTCGATGAGAGGGTTCCGAATTAACACAAGGCATGCCCTTGTGAACAAATCAGTTACTTAGACTGCTGGATAGCATGATATGAGAGCTCATTATAGTGCTTGGTTGAACAGTGATCAAGTGACTCCTGCTTTCTACTCGCACTGTTTGCTCATTTCGGAGGCTCTCAATGACAAACAGTCCCAGAATGGAGGCTGACGCTGAGAGATGCCTTGGGCGTGACTCGCTCTATTCATACTCGGCGGATTGACCGATAGAAGCTGGGTTGAACGACAGGTGAGGGAGGTCGAGGGAATTGAGGAAATCAGGATGGAGAGGAAGGATTTTGTGTGTGTGGGAAGTAATTTTAGATGGTTGAGTACCTTGGTGCCCCGATCCCAGCTCTCGACGCGTTTGTCTCTTGTGACATTTGCTCACTCGCAGACCATTTGACAACAGCTCATCTTGCCTTGGCTGTTGGATCAATTGACTGAATACTACAATATATTCACTTGCTGCCCGACTAGAGATCGTGGTTTTGTCACTGTGAATATTCTCGTTGGTGAGTTTAGCTAGCCCGTATCCTAGCCGGTGTTCTTCAGTAACTTACTAACATCGTCTCGCTTACAAAAACACCCAGAAAGCCACAACTACTCAGAAAGTCATGAGACTACGAACAGACTTCCCGAATTGATAATTATAACTGCCGGATGGAGCCAGGAGGAGCCAGAAGAGGTGCCGTCAATGGCCCGACGACCCACCGAAGAATCATGGAAACCTACGGGTGGCGCCGAGGAACACGCCCGACGTCAATGCCAATTACTATGGGAAGATCAGACGATACTTGTTAGTTAAGACACCGTTAACGAAATCACGAACGATGCAATTAGCGCACGCCATATTTGGGGTGGAATGCAAGAGGCGATGGAGGCTCATGGAGGATGTGAGAATAAGATCATTGAAGATGTTAGTGGGCAGCGATTATCTTGAAGTCGTCAATGCCCCTTCATTCAAAGTCTCGCGGTGTTTGCCCATTTTGGCCTACCGGATCTTCACTCAATAGAGGCCGCATCAGTGCTCTGAGCAATGGATGGTCCCGAGTTTGAACTTTGTCGGCCACCGACCGGTGAATTCGTAACTAGAGCAATTGATACCCTCGCGATATCAACAGGGAGGTGCTACTGAATTGAAACGTGCGGATTATCGGCTGATCAGGCTACGGAACAATGCAGGCGCATTTGTTTTAGATTGTCTACATGGTCGATAAAGCATGAGGGTCTCTGAAGAAACAGCGCTAAGCCAGCACCTGCATTAGACCATACTCGATACGGCATAGCGGTAACGGACGGCGGGCTGTGTGAACGGACGCCAGAATGATTCTCGCGTGTCAGCTGCAACTTCAACTCTGCGCAAGCTCTGGAAATGTTTCAAATCAACCGTGACTTGGCAGCTCTAGGAATCGAATGGACTCCCAGGCGGCTTTACTATCTTGAGGCTTGGAGATATCCTGAGGTTCGTCAACCGCCCCCTACGATCCATTCTTGGCCGTTCACATTGGCTTATCATACACTAGGCTGAATCGCCTACACGTTGGAATATTCGAGACGGCCTTCTAGAGGGCTTTCAAGTTGAGGAATGGCTGAATCAGCGTGGAGAATTCTCACCTCCACTCCCGCCGGCTGAGGTCGGGAATGGATCTCACGGAGGGATTCGTTTATTGGCATGCAACTACCATCTATTCCCAAAGACCTGCGTGGGCATGTCCCATGAATCTTTCGGCCTGGTAGAATCCAGTTTCCATCTCCACCCGGCTACACTTCCCGCCCTGGAAGTCGCCACGGGAACGTTTTCGAGACATTTTGATAGCGGAACATGTGGAGGGAAGAGATTATGTTTGTTGTCTTTTTCCACTTTGAGAGCTCGATCGCTGACGATTTAAGCAATCATTTTGAAGGCTCCGCAAAAATATGAGATTGGCAATTACATACTCTCGCTCACGTACGATATGAGTTCACTTTGGACCACAGCTCTCCTAGCTGGCGAGTCTATTGTTGACATGGCAGGTACTATCTTCAATAGGTCGTCGCCATACTTAGCATCATTATCGCCGTGCGACGTTGTTCGCGAGTATCTTATGTCGTCGCCAGCACTGTGGGACCATCCGCTCACGCTGCCATGCATTGTGCTGAGTCATCACCTCAGGCGGTTGCAGCATCATTGCAACAGGGACCTAACCCCAACCGTTATGGGTATTGAGGCCCAACTTGGAGTGACACGAGTTGGCAGAAGAAATTTCGACGCTAGGCCTAGCAATTTAAGCATGTTGAAAGATGGACCAGTCGCGAGGGCCCAGTCCGAGCATCTCACTGTGACTATCAATACGCAGCTTACCAGAGTGGGATTCACTGCGCGTAATCCAAAATGGAACTATGAGGCGTCGGCGTTGCTTGTAAGAATCATGACCGAAATAGCAGAATTCAGGCCAGCACTAAGACCGGAGGCGAATGAGGAAATTCTGGGTGTGTTGGATCATAACATCACGTTAGCCAAGTCAATTGAGGACAATGTTTTGGGGTTGCAGAAACGATTGGAACTGCAGCTGAATGTGGTAAGTTATACAATGATAATCAAGGTGCATCACTAATTTGTTGCAGCTGTACAGTTTCGTCGCCCAAACGGACAACCGGCTGAGCGCGCGCCTTGCTGCGACAGCGGGACGGGATAGTACTTCAATGAAAATATTGGCTTTCATCACGACCATATTCCTTCCCGGTTCTTACGTTGCAGTACGTTCCCCACTTCGCTCCACTCGTCTCTATACTGATCTCCTGCAGACACTATTCTCGATGAACATGTTCAATTGGGAAGACGGTGCATCCGATTCCGGAAGCTCGGGCTCCAGCGGTTCTACCATTTCACCCCAGTTTTGGATTTATTGGACGGTTGCAGCCCCTCTCACTGCCCTGACGCTGGCGGGATGGGCGCTATGGTGGAGTTTCGAAAAGCATCGGTATGACGAGCATTTGGGAGGCAACAGACAAAATACTCAAGTGAAAATCCCGCCCTGGTGGCGGAGAATACTGGAAAACCGCGAGACTCTCAACCCGGAGCCCGCAGATCCGCTATCGGCGATACCCGTTCCTGACCAGCGTACCGAGCCATATCCGGGCAGGGAATATGATGCACATCGACCGCGGCGCGTGCGCCCTGGGCGACGACTGAGCAGGTCCAGATAAGGCTGTTGAACTCAAATGTAGCCTATCTCGCCGTTGCAGGCTGCCCCGCTCTTGCCTCCAACTGTGCCCCTCCTGAATCTCACGCTCCCACAGACCTTCGTCCTCTATCATCCCCCTTCAATTTGGGACCTATTCCGATTAGCGATGACTTCACTGACCCAAAAAGCAACTGACTATCTCCGCTCCGCGCAGCGGCGGTACGAAACTAGCCACCCAAAGTCGAAGGCGCAGCATCAGCTTGCAACATCGCATCTCCCAGGTGGAAATACCCGGTCGGTGCTGCACGCCACGCCTTTCCCACTGTGCATGCAGGCTGGCAAGGGCAATCGATTAGTTGATGTCGACGGGCATGAGTAAGTGATTCCTCAACCGCCTGCAGGCCAACTCTGCTAACCAAGGGCAGGTACATCGACTGTATGGGCGATATGACCGCCTGCCTCTATGGCCATTCCCATCCGGTGATTATGGAGACTGTCGATTCGACCATGAAAAATATTGGAATGAACCTCGGTTCTTCAACTTCAGCAGAGGCTCATTTTGCCGAAGCACTGTGCGACCGATTCACCTATATCGACCACATCCGCTTCTGTAACTCCGGCACGGAAGCAAATCTCTACGCATTAAGTGTAGCACGGCAATTCACCGGTCGTACAAAAGTCATTGTTTTTGAAGGTGCCTATCACGGCGGTGTATTGTCATTTGCCCACGGCATTGCGCCAAATAATGTGGACAAGGACGACTGGATCCTTGGGCAGTACAATGACATCGACATGGCAGTGCAGTTGATCACCGAGAACAAGGACTTTGCCGCCGCGGTTCTCGTCGAGGGAATGCAAGGCGCTGGCGGGTGTATACCGGGATCTGCCGGCTTTCTCCATGCTATACAAGATGCTGCCAGAGGAAATGGCATCATCTTTATCCTTGATGAGGTCATGACATCGCGTCTGGCGCCGGGCGGTCTACAGTCTATACTGCTGCATCCGGTCCATGGCACCCCTCTCAAACCAGATCTGACCACTTTTGGGAAATGGATTGGCGGGGGCCTGAGTATCGGTGCGTTTGGTGGTCGACGAGACCTGATGTCGGTTTATGATCCGCGCACATCGATCATCCACCATTCCGGTACCTTCAACAACAACACTCTTGCTATGAACGTCGGGTACAGGGCTCTGACCTCGGTGTATACCCCCGAAGCATGTACTAGCCTGAACAAGCTTGGAGATGAACTTCGCAGCGGGCTGCAGAAGCTAGCAAAGGGCACGAAGATGGTTGTAACTGGTGTGGGTGCAGTGATGAACATCCATTTTGTTCAGGCGAGCGGACCGAGCGTTGTTGAGAGAATAAGCGATCTAGAGGTCAAGCCAGGCAGTGTAGAGGAAGCCCTACGTGATCTCCTCTGGTTCTACTTGATCGAGCGCGGGTTCTGGATTGCTCGTCGGGGAATGATCAGCCTGATCTTGGGGACTGACGCGGAGGAGGCGGAGCAGTTGAAGGGCATAGTGGGGGACTTTCTGGAGGACTTCCGGGAGCTTGTTTCTGCATAGTACGTACTTTCTCTGAAACTGCATCACCGTGTCGAGTGCCGCAAGAAACTTGGCTCTATTTAGCCTAAAATTTCTCTCTCCACATCTACCTCCGAATGCCTTCCGAACTCCCCCATCGGAACTTTCCTTTCCATTCCGGAAATTGATGGGCAGCCCCCAGTCTGAAGCTCCACTATGACGCCTGCCCACCGGTTAATCTGGGGAAGCGGGGTTCCTACTGCCATAAAAGCATACAGACATCCAAGGCTTCTCACAAATAGCTGAGGATACATTTGACACTGGCTCAAGATGTTGGCCGAAACTTTTCTGAGTCTGCTTCCTATAGCAGCTCTGGCAGCCACAGTCCCAACCCATCCCCAGACCCCATCTGACCTTATTGTCGCTACATCGAGCGGCATAGTGCACGGCATATATAATGACACGGCCCACAGAGTGCGGGCATTCCTGGGAATCCCCTACGCTGAACCCGCAACAGGAGACCTGCGCTTCGCACCACCACAACCAAGAACCCCTTCCCAACATCCAATCAACGCATCGAGCTTTGGTGCCCCATGTCCACAGGTCTACAACTATGACAACGAGTCTATTTGGAGTGTTCTTCCTTATCGGATTTGGAACGCCGAGGACATGAGCGAGGACTGTCTTCTCGTCAACGTCTGGACGCCGACGGAGCAGCAAACTAAGAACAGCACGGCTGAGAGAAAGGGGAAGGCAGTTATGCTCTTTATACATGGAGGTGGCTTCGGTGAGGGTGCTGGGTCTGTGGGTTTCTACGATGGGGTGGATTTGGCAAACAGCGGAGATGTTGTTGTTGTCACGTTCAAGTGCGCTCCTCGCGAATCCCCTTCCAGTGCCAAGTATTGATTTGACTGTGATGCTAATGGATTAGCTACCGGCTCAATGTCTTCGGTTACCCGAATGCACCTGGGTTAGACCTGGCAGAGCAGAATCCAGGGCTGTTAGATCAGGTACGTGTCTAATGCCATACATAATTACACAAAGTAGGCACTACGTATCAGAACGTAATGGAGGCTCATGAGAGCAGAGACTAGCAGTACAATGGGTGCGCCAAAATATAGCCAACTTCGGCGGTGATCCAGATAGAATCCTCCTTTTTGGCCAGTCTGCCGGGGGTGCTTCGGTTGATGCTTATGCTTACGCTGTATGTGCCCTCTATCCCCCTCTCCTGAGATGACACAAGTAACAACTAACTGTACTATAGTATCCAGAGGATCCCCTCGTAAGCGGGTTTGTGCTACAATCCGGCACCGTCTCTCTATTCAACAACGCAGACACAGCTCATGCCAACTGGAACCGTCTGTCGACTGCTGTGGGATGCGGCGCAGGAGATGGGTCTCTGGCATGCATGCGGAAAATCCCATTTCCCAGAATCCTAGACGCTTTGAGCAACGGAAGCTACACGTTCACGCCCGTGGTCGACAACCGAACCGTCTTCTCGGACTACACTGCTAGAGCGAAAGGTGGAGGGCTGGCGCGTCTTGTTCGTATTTGTACTCCCTCCATTATCTTACCAGGTTTAGTTTGGCGGTTCTAAAAAGTTGGGACAGCCCACTCTCACAGGAATAAACGCCCGCGAATTTTCGGCCGGCTTCCCACTCAGCCAGAACTCCATCAACGAAACGGCAGTGACGGGAGACCTGTTCGGAAGTTTCAGCTGTCCTGCCTATCAGGCCGTCAAGTACGTGTCTCTAGCAGTCGAGTCGAGCATTTAGCCTAGCTTCCACATTGTTGTATCCAGAAACTTACAAGTAATCAGAACTCGACTGCAACAGCATATTCCTACATGGCGGTACGTCTACCACGGCAACTTTACCAATCTCAGCCCCAGACCCTGGCTAGGCGCTTATCATAGTGGTGCGTGACCTCAAGCTTGTCTTCCAACTGCTCCTAACTGGTGCATCGGATTGAAGCCGAGCTTCCTATACTCTTCGGCACATATAATATGACGACTATACATCAGCCGTCAAGTTTACGGGAGGTGGACGTCAGCGAATACGTTCAAGGCATGTCGACATTTCCCCATGGCTATCAGATAATCGCTAATATCGCCGCTATAATCGCAGGCGCATGGATCGCCTTCGCTAAGAACCGTCACGGGCTGGAAGAATACGGGTGGCCGTCGTTTGACTTTAATGGTTGGTCATTTCCCACAAATGCTCTGAAGAGTGACCACCGGAGCATATTCATCATCTACTAACGAAAACGAACAGAAAGCACGCTTGTCAATTTGGCAGTCGACAATCGGCCGGGGGCTGTGCTTGGTTCGGCAGAAGACTGGGATAGACACTGCAGAGGGGATGTGTACATCGGGTAAACTACCCCAGATCTAGTCTTCAACTTCATTTCTGCGACTTCTGGTGAAGCCACCAGTTTAATAGACCAGTCTATGCTGTCTGCGCGGTCGGCCGCAGGCTCTGGATATCCAGCCCCTGCGCACCTTGTTCGATGGTCACTGTGTAAAAGGAGAGGTAGCAACCTTCATCTAGATGATGCATGCCCGCAAATTCTCATACTCTTCATTTCCGCCGCTTCCATGATCGCTCTTGATCGGGTATTGTTTGCCGTTGTTGCATGGGGTTCGTGTCAAAAAAAAAAAACAAAATATATATATATATATACTCACCGACTCACCGTTGATGTCTCGTGAGTCTTACGATTCACAAATTTAATAGACGAGAACAATAATAGTCGATTGAATCACATAAAATCTCGGTAGTTATTGTCATGGACCACGATCTCTAGCGGTGCTAATAGGGCTCTACCAGTCATGTGCGCACGTGCAACGACGCATGGAGGGTAGGACAACAGTGATCGTTTCCAGGTTGCAGAGTTAATACAGCATCGAATCGCAGTCTTGAATCTTCGTCAACCTAATCTTACAGGCATCGTGTACAAACATGCTATCTTGTCTTATTTATGGACCTAGCATACGGCCCGAACAAGTGCCGCCGTCCCGACCTTGGTCAATATCAAGTGACTCCTTCCTATACTCCGTACTCAGCCCTCTCTAAAAAAAGATATCTTGGTTGTAGAAATCAGGCTTACCTACCCCAGACGCAAACCAGCTGCGATGCCGCGGGCCAGTCGCTTGAATGTCCCGCTGACCAATGGGACGCCTAAAGCCGCTTCTGGTCGCGAGGCTGAGCATGGAAGAGTGCCGAAGCCTGGGGTTCCAAGACCATAATATTGAGGCCTGTCTCTGCGTCAGCCAAGCCAGCTGAACCTGGGGAAGACTCGGAATCGTCGGCAGTGCTGCGCCGATCATCCCTGTTGAAGAAGGCCTTAGTCTGGGCGTTCGTGTTGTGGTCCTGGACCAGGCATTCGGTACCCGAGCCCCTCGTATTCTGGATCTTCGTATAGGCAGGCAGGAAGAGGACGAGGGTGGGGTGAGTGGATGTCTTAGCTATATAAAGAACAGTTCTTGAGGGATCTCGCAAGGCTGGATATAGTAAGTCTACTGCCGTGGCAATACTATCTTAGGGAGTTCCTTGGGTGTTGGTAATGTTATTGTAGCGAGTAGAAGGAATTTTTCTTATTCAGAAATCTCCACGATACATATGGCTACCCTCTCTCTAGCAGTCATTGTGGCTGGCCTGGGTATAATCAGGTCAGATCAGGCCCAACCTGTAGTCCCGATCAAGTGAGACATGGCAGAGCCGTACGAGCTCGGGTGGACATGCTGGAGAATCAACGTAAATTCGATTACTCTTAGGTAAAAAGACATGCCATGCTTGCATTCAGGCAATGCCAAAGTAGAACGGGTGGCTCTTCTTGTTTCGCCCACGTCTACCCCAAGTCGGATGATGCAGAACAATATGCATAGGTCCACGAGCGAGGCTGAATATGAGCTCGAGCCAACACTGGGAATCAGGCAATTACTGGCGTGGAGAATTCTAACCGGATCTGGTGATAGGCTGATCACAGGCAGTTTCTCCATGGTAGGTTGTACTATTGCGGTGCGTAGTAAGCAACGTGCTATATGCCATGTTTCTGATCCTTCGGCTGTGCAGGAAGAGACGGTGAGTATTGTCTCATTCAGACAGTGACTCTATGATCTAAGACCGCATCAAGGCAACCCGTGGCGAGGCAGAAGGGCACTGCCTGCCTTCAGGAAAGGTATAAAAGCTACTCCTCTCCAGTCCAGCATCCTCTTCTCTCTATCAACAGACCAGCATCACATCAACCAAGCATACAATCCAGATCCAAGCCAAAAACGCCTCTTATACTCCTATCTTTAGTCCCAAAACCATCACCACCAAACCTCAAAACAAAATGAAGTTCTTCACCACTGCCACCACCGCCCTCTTTGCCCTCCTGGCAACCTCAACCACCCTCGCCAACCCTATCGAGATCCGCCAGGCATCCAACACACGCACCGTGACCCTCACCAACGAAAACAGCGGCCACGGCCAGTCATCCGATATCCCCACTGACGGCGTCGATGTCGCCATCCCACCCCGCTACCCAGACCTGTACAACCCGACCTTCCGCGTCGACAGCGTCATGATCACGGCGGGCGTCGTTGAGGGGGCGAAGTGCGTTGTCTCAGGCAACCGCGTGTCTGACAACGTGCCTGTGACGCTCGTCACAGTCGATGGCCAAAGGAACTACGCCAAGTTCCCGCAGGGAGTTGCGAAGCCGGAGAGTCTGAAGATCAACTGCGTTTAAGTGTGGGGTTGTGTTGTCAGTCCGTTCTGATATTTAGACAAATTCCTGGTTGTCGTTCCTTCGGGTTGGCCACCCGCCTCATCCAGATGGTGTTATTTTTTGATATATCTTATATAGTCTTTCCTTTAATATATTACAAGTGAGGAGAAGTTGTTAATAAGATGGATTGAATTGCCTACTATGGCCCTTACGTAGTATTCTCCCTGGTGCCCTCTAAACAACGTACTATAAAGCCCAATACCTTACAGAATCTATTCAGCCTGCCTCTGGAGCAGTCGGTACAAGTTCGAAAGCTCCAAGATCCAGGAGTACTGACCCCGCGTAATGCCCTAATCTGGTCGTATTGGTCAAGTTCCAAGGCAGATCCTATACGAATGAATGCTCGTCCAGTTAACAACAGTCTTGTCCCACGCTACCTAACAATGACGATAGACATCCTGAAAAGGGTCTTCCATTGTCTACTCAGTGTCGAGCAATAAAGGCGAACATGACCGGCAATGGGTTTTCCCTCTCTCACTCCAACAACACGAGCAGACATGTAGTCTTCTCTCGTCGTGACTCATTGCGAGTCTCACCAGGTGACACGGTCTATTTACGCATGTATACACTTGGTCACAGTACCTACTGCAGGCGTCCGGTAGAAAGCTCCCGGCGGGGGATAAGACATCAATATCCGACTTGTACTCTAGCCATTTCAGCAGCTATATTGCATCGTATATACTCAGTCATCAGTTACAACCCTTGCACAATCTGATCCACGATACTGCTCGTGTAATTCCACAGCACTGTCGAGTAATCCGTACAAAACGTATATCCCGTGTAGAACGTACTAGCCTGGCCCTGCAGCCCATATAGCTTTTTGTAGAACCCTCCCCTGACATCCTCCACCGAAACCATCAATGTCTCGGGCGAGTGCGACGCAAATGCTGCAATCTCTGGCTCCTGGCCGTCCTTGATCCGGAAAGTCCCGGCATTGCTCATCCGCTTCAAGTCGTCGATGATAAGGGCCCGCGCCTCGGCTTCCGTGAGGTTCGCGTCGCCAACGATTTTGTTCATGAAGTAGCCCGGGACGCCGGAGTACTCAAGCGCCCAGTTGAAAGGGGTTGTCGGCAAGCTGCCGGGTTGGTTAGCAGGGTCGGTGTTGAGGATGTTGAAGTTATTTGGGACGGCAGTATTGGTGACAACGGCGGCATAGTAGTTCACGTAGGTCCACTTAGAGAACAGAGCGGACTCTTGCTCGGTGAGGTCGAAGCCGGCCAGCTTCTCCAGCACAGGAGGGAACGCGATAAGGAGTTTCTTTGCGCGGATCAGCTTCTGAGCGCCGGTCCGGGCGTTCTGGATGACCACCTCGACCCCGGTTTCGTCGCGAGTGGTCTGGACGGCCGTTGAGTCATAGAAGATGTTGTTTGCCTCGCCAATGTAGTTCGCAGCTTTGTCGAAAAGCACGTCGGTCCCATTCTTGGGGCGGATGTACCCGCCGTTCAGGAGGGCGTTGATGTGTGGAATGCCAAAGTACTGGATCACATAGAGAGTGGGCCTGTCGAGCATGTTGCCTACATTCTCTGCGAAGGTAAAGATCAGGTCAACAGCGCCCCACAGCGCGTACTTGTCGACAAATTCCCGGAATGGGCGCAGCAGGATCTCGGGGACCTCCTCGGGCAGATCATACAGTCCTTGCGCCAGGAAATCGAACTGCTCGATCGCGCCGCGGTACAGCAGTGCCGCGGCCGTGGTGGTAAGCAGCTCGCTACCAGGCAGGGCGCGCTCGCCGGTCCGAAAATTGACGTGCTGGGTCAGGATTGCGCCCGGCAAAAGAGGTTCATAGTCCACATCCAGCTGCGCGAAGAAGTCCTTGGTGATCTTGTTATTGAAGTACCCCTCGACCCCGTAGTTGACGTATCTCCCGTTAGGCAAGTAGAGCGTCTCTGCGTGGCCGCCCAGCTTGCTTTTCTGCTCAACGAGGGCGACGGTGTAGCCCTGTTCGCGGAGCTGGACGGCCGCAAAGGTGCCCGTTGCGCCTCCACCGAGGATTACCACATCGCGGTCGATCGTGTCTTGGGTTTCGAAAGCTGCGGCAGTGGCCGTGCCCAGCAGTGTCAGGGAGAAAAGGGCTCCAAGACGCATGGCGGAGGGTGTGCGCGCGCACGGTCAGGCTCTCACCGTGCGAGTTCATCCCCCATTTAAAATTTCGGGGGTTATTTATAAGGGGCATACCGTCGATTTCGAGTTCTTCTGGCGCAGCATTCAGCGGCTCCCATTTGTCAGTACCGGTGGAGTCGTCGACTGGAGGATCAGCCGAGTTTACACTCCAAGAGCAGTGATCGTCAAGGAAACCGATAGTGTGTGGGCCAGCCAGATCGGTGCGCCTGTGCCTGGCGATCCCAACGTCGCGTCATCGCGTCTGGCAAGGGCTGAATCGCGGATTACATTGTCGCGGAGAATTAATAGTATGCAATTGGGACGGACCGCATAGTCTGCAAGACATCTCGACGAAAGAATGTGAGGGAAAATGGAGATGTGGACCAGCTCAGGCCTAGAATGAATAAGGACATTATACACTCAGTTATTTGACTGCAGATCTGGAAGACATCCATACAGAGTCGCAAAATTTGTATCACGTCTCACGGTATATATCCACCACTGTGGCCCTTATTAGGGCCTTTACCTACGTTATTCAAGGTCCCATCCTTTCACTAGATAAGATAGACGAGATACATCCGAATCCCATTGGAAGCAGCTATAGTCTGGGTGGTCTCGGGGCATTCTGCCTAAGGGTTATCATCTGTCAAGTTAGTTAGGGCACTTGGCACTTTGAGTAGTTGAAGTCACCATACTATCTGGGCTCCCCTCATATACCGACTGTAGCGATCACGTACCGGCATATTCGCGGGTCTGACCTCATGAGAGAGCAGGGATAGTTTGGATTTGCCAGACGATATATTGATCGTCCGTAAATTAGCCAGCTTGCTCTGTTATGAAGATAGAGAGAAAAGAAAAGGCGAGGGAAGGGAGGAAGGAGTAAAAGAAAGAAAAGAAAGAAAACAAGGATAGAATAGTAAGTCTACATCCAGGCTGAGTGCTGACCACCTTATAGAGCAGATTATAACCTCTGAGGATGAAATAAACGATAATCTGGAGGAACGTGGAGGTGCCTAGAAGTACTGAATATAAAGGGAAGCAGACGCGAATAGAGGAGAGAGGAAGAAGGGGCATACTTAGACTAAGGAGATCAGATGGTGACATTGGGCATACTCTAGTATTCCGAATCACTTGGCCATGAAAACTCATATCCCCTTCTCAAGTCAGGCAATGGAGAGCGCAGCGTGATATTCAAAGAGTATGAATCTAATCTGACTAGAGTACATGCATATGCTTTCAAGCTATCAGATCTACATAATGACTTCAAGCTTTACAAAAGGACATCTAACTAGGGTACACAAGTTATACAGCAGGTTCTATCAAGCCCACGACAACGATCTAACCGCCATACCCAACAAGCCCAGCACAAAGATTAGCGGCCGACCTCACCTGAATCAACTGTGGCTTGTCGTGCTCTTCGTATTCATCGTTGTCACTCTCACAATCATCCTATCAGACTCATAGTCTTCGTCCGACTCCAGGTCTGTCTCCTCATATCAAGGGCCCCATAAATATCTCGCAATAGAAACTCCAAAGGCCATGCGCAAATTACAAGAAAAGATTATCCAGATCAGCACCGAGTCCCTTAGGGCCTCCAGCGCAACGGCACTTGACTCTATTTCCCCATTCCCTCCGATCCTCCGCACCTCAATCTGCGTAGTCTGCCCCTCAGGCTCGCGACACTCGAAACTGTCATACTGCACCAGCTCGCCATGTTTGTAAACCGACTTCTTGGGGTAGAGACAGAGGTCTCGCACAATCTCCCGGGTGGTGTTACTGTCTGCCTTTGCCATCAGAGTGTCCGGTGCCTTCCCCTTCTCCAACCACTCCATAAGCGCCCCCATCGGGCTGACTGGTTGCGGGCCGACGCCCCCGGCACAGTGGCCGACACCGGGGGCTGTGAAGATGCGGTAGAAGTCGTTGATGGCCGAGGAGTTTCCAGGAGAAATGGACTTGGTGACCGAGGCGTGGAAGTCGAAGAGGTGCGTAGGGTGGACGAACTGGTCGGCGAGGCCGACCCAGGTGAGGAGTTTCCCGCCGCTCTTCTGGAAGGAATGGAAGTCAAGATACGAGTCATCGAGGAAAGGAGAGGACAGCGCGAGGGACTGGTTGAAGGCCGCGAAGTATTGGCTGTAGGTTAGGGTGAAGATGCCGGGATCCCAATACTGGTGCTCAGGATCGACCTCAATGCCCATCTGCGGGCCGATGATGTTCGTGAGCCACCCAACAGCGGGAGCGAAGGGCTTGGGGAGCCATCTACCAGTGGCATTGTCGAAGATGGTCTCTGCGATACCAGAGAAGGTTGCACCTGGGACCGTCCCAAACCAGTACTGTTTTCCGTGGTAGCTCGGGCCGTTGAGGATCTTGGTTACAATGATCGCATGGCGCTTGGTGATCGTGAGAGTGACATTCCCAGCTTCACGACAAGTGACTTTTTGCCCGACAAGAGTCGACGCATTGAACGAGCGAGGGCAGGACATGAGAAGATCGTAGTCAGAAATGAGACCGTCGACGAGGCCGTCATCCGGATCACACGATTCAAGAAGCGCCGCTTTGTACTTGTCGAAGATGCATGAGGGGACATACTCCCCCTCATTGTGCATCACGACAACAGGCCAGAAGGCCGCTAGTCCAACATGACCAAAGCCTAGTCCTGGAGCGGCGGCGAGGATCCCGTCAAAGTCAGTAGGATACTTTGCTGCCGCGGCGTAGCCCTGGCGCCCGCCCTGCGAGCAGCCGGCCCAGTACGAGTATTCGGCGTCAATGCCGTAAAACTGCTTGATCACGTCTTTAGAAGCAACGGCCATGTCGTGAATGGAGCGGTAGCCGAGATTCTTGAAAAGAGGCTCGTTGACAGTGCCGTCTTTCCTGAGTCCCCAGAGCCCGGTGTCGGCAATGATGGTGTTGTTGAGGGTAAGTCCTGCGTCGGTGGCAGAGGCTGCAAATCCAGAAGCAAGGGGACTGACCATGTTGAATTCGTAGCCGGCCCCGAGTCCGCCTCCTCCAGTTGCAATGTAGCGACGGTTCCAGGAGTCCTGAGGAGGCAGCCAGACGGAGACGAAGACGGTGTCGTTGTCGCCGGGGTGGGTCAAAGCCATCGAGATATTACAGAAGGTCAGCAGGGGAGACTCCCCTGTAGCTTCAATAATCGGCTCTCCGGTGACTCCAGTGACGGGAGGGTAGGTGAAGTTCTGGACAGTGTTTGATGTGATCCAGAGGACTCTGGCATTGGGGATCGAGGGGGACTGGAGACTGTAGCAAGCCGCGTCCAAGGTACCTGCGGTGTGAAGAGGGAGGCCTATCATGGCCGCCCAGTGTGGATATGAAGAGCTGAGTGCGACAAGACATGAACGGTGAGGGAGAAAGTGCAACAGTGTGAGAAGATGTTATATGCCTCTGTTGTAGACGCCTGAGGCACTACACCCTCTATACTTCATTCACCATCAGAAACAAGAATAATCATATTTACCCTTGATCAGGCTTAGCCCCATGCAGGACGTTTGTTGGGTAGCAGTAAATATTTTATTTCATTTCGTTCTGTTATGTGAATTATAGAGTGGAATTCTAGACGACCATCAAAAATTATGCAGACCTACACTGGACTGGTCTCCTAATATCAGGTCAAACTTCAGGAAAAGGATTTGACCCAGCTACATAACAAGACTGTTCATATTACAGACTCAAGCATTGCGTCTTCCTCCCATCAAGGGGATCACATTTCCCCATTTGAATTGGTCGAAATCCCCAGCTCAGCCGTCATCATGTCGACGATAGTCCGAGTATAGTTCCAGAGCTGAGTTGAGTAGTCCGTATAAAAGGCATATCCAGTGTAGTATGTACTACGCTGACCCTGCAACGCATAGAGCTCCCGATAGAAACCATCACGCACATCATCCACCGGGACCATGATCGAGGTCGGCCAATGCGACTCGAAGGCAATGATCTCCGGCTTCTCGTTGATCGGGTAAGTGCCGGCATCGCCCATGCGCCTGAGATCGTCCAGCACAAGCTGTTGGGCATCTTCTTCGGTGAAGCTCTCGTTACCTACAAGTCTCGTTCGATAGTACCCGGCAACGCCCGAGTAATCCAAGATGCACTCGTACGGTGGCACTGGGAAACTGCCCGGCTGGCCTGGGTCAGTGTTGACGACGTTGATCTCGTCAGGGATGCCGCTGCCCTTGACGATAGCCGCATAGTACGGCGTATATATCCACTTCCTGAACAGCGCGAGTTCCGTGGCTTCCAAATCAAACCCTCGCAATTTGGGCAAAATCGGTGGGAACGCAATCAGCAGTTTTCGGGCGCGAATGAGTTTTTGGACACCGTCAGCGTTTTCCGCGACCAGTTGCACGCCGGTCGAGTTGCGAATCGTCTGGACGGCCGTGCTCCGATACAGAATATTGCTCTCGCCGATATACCTGGCCGCCGCCCGAAACGTCGTAGCCGAGCCATTTCTGGGTCGGATGTATCCCTGGAGCACACCGTTGATGTGCGGCGTGCCAAACAGCTGCAGCACGAACAGCAAAGGCGTCTCGAGAATGTCACCCAGAGCTTCTGAGAAGGTCCAGATGACAAAGAGCGCATCATGCAGGTCGTTTGCGTCGACAAACTCGCGGAATGATCGAAGCAACACCTCGGGAACCTCGTCAGGCAGATAAAATCCACCAGTGCTCAAGTAGTCGAACTGTTCAAGAGCAGCTCGGTACCGGAGGAGTGCCGGAGTAGGATCTTCTGTGTACGGCTCGTTACGCACCCTCTCCCCGGTCCTAAAGTTGACTCTGTCGGTCCGGTTGGCAGCAGGTATATACTGCTCATACTCGACCTGGAGCTGGTCAAAGAAATTCCTTACAACGGAATCGTTGAAATAGGTTCGGATGCCATAATCGATCAAGTCTCCGTTTAGCAAGTACAGTGTCTCTGAATGACCTCCGAGACGGTCCTTTTGTTCCACGACGGCCACTGAGTACCCACGTTCGACCAGCTGCACGGCGGCGTAGGAGCCGGTGGCACCACCTCCCAAGATACAGACATCACGGGTGATAATCTCCTCTGGCTGGAACTCAGATGCCGTAACTACGGCTAGAGTGCATGATGTGAGGATCTTGGAAATGCGCATTATGAAGACGTTGAATCTCTGCAGCTGAAGCGTGCCATTCGACATTAACCTAGAACGAATATAAGAAACCCATGACCAGCAGTCGTTACACGAATCATCCCATGATCAGGCTTTACGGTCAGCCTGGGAAGCCGCCAAGGGATACCGGGATTCGGAAGTTGCAGCTGGTCAAGAGGTATCTTTGACATGCTAGGGGAGAAGAATCCTGCAATCAAGCAAGGCAACAGACCCAGCTTAGCCGCACACGAGACGTGCCTATCTTGTGTGTTTCTCTAGGCCTGCGAAGACGCAGAAAAAAAAAAAAAAAAAAAAAAAAAACCCCAACCGAGATGCTTGAACGGACGACAATATATATATGAAAGACGTCATTCGAGCGGGCCATAACCATTTAAATAAATCGGCGAATAACAGCAATAATTATCCCAATAATCGCCCCAATAATGAAGCCGGCCAAGGCATACCCGAGATAATACTTGATCACTCGAGACTTAGACCCGTATCTCCATTCCCACTTCGTATCGCTCCATGTTTGTATCCTTGCTCTCTGCGGCGGGAGCTGCTGAGACTCGTAGTCGTAATGAGCATCGTAGGCTGGAGGCGGAACTGGGTAGGCGCGGGGCGGGGGAATAGGCAGCTTTGTTTCTTTGGTCATCTTTCAAGCAGTCCTACAAGGATCACAGGACGTTAGTGATGGTTGGGAGCGGTGGGTAGAACCAGGCTCTTGATTGTCTACCAGCACTTCAGAAGAGTCAACTCTGGATACGCAGGTCGACTGGAGGCTGAACCCAAGTGAGAGAGTAAAGATTGAAATAGAGTAAAATCGACCAGGCGGGGAGTTGCTGAGCTCATAAGACCGGCGCGTGCATACAGGCAGGCGACCGAGTGGCTGTGCTCTGTGCCAGTGACGTCGTACAACGGCGTGACTGGCGTTTCGAGTCAGGTGGATTCGGGCGCTTGACTATACTAAGGAATGCTTCATTAAATAGAGCCCGTTGGTAGGCCGATCTACTCTGGAGGACGTTGAGGAGACCATGATTCGTCAATCTGGGCCACCGTTGGGGCCAAAACCTCTGGCAGGTTCAGACGGGCAATATCGACCCCAAAGAAGACGGCCATGGTTCTGAATGATCAGAGCCAAAACGACATGTAAGTTGGGACCGAACAAGGGTAGACAAACAGACCCTTTTTGGCTATATCATACCCAGCGGGACGGAGGCTCTGGCTCACCAAGCCGATTGAACGAACAATGTGAGCGAAGTAGTATGATTATGGGTCTCGCTAAAAACTGTAGCTGGAATGAGACCGTACACAATTGAAGAATAAAAGGCTTTTGATGGCAGAATACTTTATGCTACTATGTGTATTCAAATATAGGCTGATCCTCGCTTCTGGAGCTGCGAGTCTACCGCATATAAACACAGAATCCAGCTAGGAGGTCTTTTTCAGGCTCCCGTTCATGCCTCCTGCTTGGATCCTCTTGATGTCGGCAAAAGCATTCTTACATGCTTTCACACTATCCACGATAAGAACTATCCATCGTCAGCATTGCCTCACCACGAGAGGAACCAGCAACTTACCAAGCGGGATAACAATCCAGAACATATTCAAGAGCATGAAATACCCCCAGAAGTAATACCCCTCCGGTCGCGAGAACTCCAATCCGTTGACTAGGAACTCAAACGCGCAAGTCCCGTAGTACAGCACGTCACCGTATAGCTGGCCCAGTGAGATGATAATCTGCAGCGGATGTCGAAGCGGATGGTCTGTCGCTATGAATCCAGCCAAGAGGAAAGAGAGAGGACCCCAGAACAACGCGGTGATGGACTCCATGCACATCACGAAGGAGTTCGGGGTGAGGTAGCGCGAGTCCGAGAGGGCGTATTCCTTCCAGAGCTGAGCGAGCGGGTGGCTGGACGCCGCGAGAGTAAGAAAGTTAACGGCATAGTAGCCTTCTAGGACAAGATGGATGGAGCCGCCTGTTTTGTTCTCTATTAGGGCTGCGTTTGCTGCTTGGCTGTGAGGAACCTACACAGGGCAAACCACAGAGTTTTGTAGAGCTCGGGATTCGAGATCTGCGGGCTGGCTTTTTTGGCAAGACGAGTAGTCACAGAGAATACTATTGTACAGGCCGTTCCGAATATGGCGAGCAGAGTAGGAGTGCTGAGTTGATTGGCGACATAGTGGGGGATTTCGACACCCAGGGGGTAGTAGGAGTGGAGAGTGGACATTTTGGCGGCAGACTACTACTCTGTCCAAGCACGTCGATAAGAGTAGAGAAAATAGCTCTTCTTTCTTTTCTTTTCTTTTCTTTTCTTTTTTTTTTGGTGAACAAGGGTTCCTGGTACCTGACTAGCTATTTATTTGTGGGGAAGCTCCTGGTAATTGCTGCAGCCTGAGGAAAGGTGATACGATCCGGAAGCAAAGTATGCGTCTACGGCTCCCGCGGTGTCCGCGGGATCCGATTCTTGCTTTTTCATTGCTTACTGAGGGTTGAAATTGTAATTACTGTGCCCTAGGGCTTTTAGGCTACGTCTCGTAGCCTGACTGGCAAAATCAGGCTTTCTACAATCGTCTGTGCTTGACTGTGGCGAGAGGCACCTACAGCACGCATCCCTACCCATAGGGTCAAGAGTTCCATTGGACCAGGCTGCATGGTCAAGTGCGTCTTGCTCGTCTTTGTAGGAGTCGTCATATTAACCTTCTTTATCTGTGCCATCTATAAACCAGTGTTCTGCTCTGTAAAATCAGGTCAACTCGGATATCTAAAGGATTTCATTAGAAGCCTCGCAGCCGGTAGTCGTCCGGCGGGTTTGAGACAAAGATGCCCTCCAATTTTTCCACGGAGTGCTCTCAAGGCGCTGACTCGTGAGCTCCTGTTGTACGCGCAGAGTCTAGCCTGGTTTCCCCATTTCGGTCTCATGACTTGAGAGTTGCAGTTAAGTTGCCCTTCGTTGGTTTCCAGAATTAAGCCGAACGATTAGCCCAGCAGCCAAATTCAGCCCTATGTCCAGAAGGAGTACGGACTCTTTCGAGGTGCTGTGTGGATCTATTCTTCACACACTTGGCCTAGCATCTAAGCCGCCATAGTACGGAAGATCATCGCCGTCCCCACCGTCCCCCCTTGCCCTAAACTACATGTGGTAAACCGCCGTAGACACGGATACGAACTGCCTTTTAGATGTATGGCTTCAGAAATGAAGCGTCTTTCTTCTGAAAATATAAAGCAGGGAGCAGCTGCAGAGGAAAGAGACTTTGTTAATGATTTGTCTCTCCTCCTCCTCTTCCTCCTCGAACCTCACAACTCTGGTGCCGGTTACTTTCCTCGTCTGGTTGGCAATACTTCAGAGCCCTAAACATCCCGATGGCCGCCTTCGAGAAAACATACCGCTCAACGCCAATCTACCCCCCGGCATACCAAGATGCCTCACCCGAGGCCAAGAATATTACCCACAACAAGGATTGGAATTACTCGCTCTTTGACTGCTGCTCCCCAAGCTCGTTGTGTAAGCTCGCGCTGCGTTCCTACTGATCCCTACTGATCGACCGACACCCAGGCTTCCTGACGTGCTGCCTTCCCTGCCTCACCTTCGGACGCACTCAAGCCAGAGCCCAAGACCCAACTCTCAAGAGCTATAGCAGCATCAACTCCGAGGTGAACAACGATCCCAGTATCCAGAACACATCCAAGGCAGTCGGTTCATACGGCTAACCTACGAGCTTGCGCAGTGTCTGATCTTCACCGGTCTCACCCTCTGCTGGTCCCAGTGGATCATCCAAACAATCCGACGTGGCGAGATGCGCGAGAAGCACGGCATCAGCGGTTCCTGCTGTGGAGACTGCTGCGCTACCTTCTGGTGCGGATGCTGTACCCTGGTTCAGGAGGAGAAGGAGATGGAGTTGCGCACGAGGCCGGAGTTGACGGGATATCAAAGCACGCCGCAGATGGCGTATCCATGAACCTTTTGATTGGGTGCATTCTCTTGGTAATTTTATTGTCTGTTCCCCTATTTGTTCTCGTATGCATCTATCCTCATACTGGCCCAACGTTTTAGCGGATAAATAGATAATTGTTCTGTTCCGGGTGTCAATCACCAATATATTGTTCTAGGAAGTAGGTGAGCTGATGTATTAAAGTGTTTAAAGACATCTCTGTAGAACTAGTGAGCGTTACCGAAAATTACCTTAACTCAAGCCAGAAGCCTATCATACCGACTATTGCGCTCCTAGAGGATACAAATGGAGGAAGTTGGAGATCACATGAACTCTTCTCAGGTGAAGCCAGGCGGGAGAATGCTGTTCCGGGGCCGGATTAGTCTAATCCCGTTTAGGGTTAGATCTCCACATACAAGCTCCCAGGTTTTGCATCGTCAACGAACACAGCCGCGATTGAATCTCTGAGGGAAATGGCCTCAAAGCTTGTTAACTCATATACGGCAAGCCAATCCCGAAAATATCACAAAAAATCCCGTCTGGGTTGCGGGAATTGCAAACGGCGCAGGATAAAGGTGCCACAGCCAACACCAGCCCAAGCAGCAGCAAATAAAACTGACTGATACTGCTCCAGTGTGACGAGAGAAAGCCTGCATGCGGCAGCTGCCTGCGTCACTCTGTTTCCTGTGACTACGAAAATGCCCCAGGAAACAAAAGAAGCACCAGACCAAGCTGTCAGCCATCCACTGCATGTGATTCTGCGCCGGAGCAACAGGCGGACAATTCGTTCACCTTCATCTCCTCCAATCAGACGCATTTCAGGCCTCCAAAGCGACAGCATGCCAGGCGTAATGTCCAGCTAATGCAGAGGGCGCTGCAGATACCGACACCGGAGCCCTGTACTGCTGTGGCGAACAGACCGTTCAATTTCTCAGCCACCGACATGGCGCTTTTCCATCATCTCATCTCCTCGAAAGATCTAGGTGGCTCAAATCAGATGGCGATTAGCCAATTTACCCGACTAGGTTTCTCGTTCCACTACCTCTTGCACTTACTGCTTGCAATCGCCAGCTTCCATCTCGCGCGCCACGGGGGCGATGATCATCTGAGCCAAATTGTAGGGCACGGCGGCGACTATCTCGCCGAAGGTGAGCGGCACTATTCTATAGCTGTTGGTATAGTTGCCGCACAGATTCCGTTTCTGGGGAAAGAAAACGGTCTTGCATTATATGCGGCCGCTCTTCTTATCTTTCTTTGTTCGGTTGCAAGGGGTCCGCAGCCGCGAGAGTACTTGGCGTTCCGCGATGATGGCCAGGCAGGATCCCTGGCTCTGTTCATGGGCATAAGGACAGTCCTGGAGACTTGTACCGCAAGTTTTGCCATTGACGCCTCTGTAATGCATGCCGCAGACCACAATGTTCCCTCCTCGTATGGGGAGGGTAAACTCAGCAATTGGACGAGAAACTCCGTAGTCTCGGACAGATATTACAGTGAACTGTCACACCTCAGCCAGATACTTCTCATCCTACCCTCGGACTGTGATGCCGCGAGCTATCACCATGTCTTTCAGCGCCTCCAGTATATCTATCAGTCCTTATACGGCTTTGATTCTATGGCGAACGAGCTAGACCTCTGGCCGATGATCTTCGGCTGGCTTTACACTCTACCAGACGCGTTCGTCACAGCATTGAAAAACAGGGAGTCGGTTTCTCTAGTTTTATTTGCTTTCTTTCTCGTGCTCCTCAACGAGCTCAACTCAGCGTGGTTTCTTCGCGATTGGCCGGAACACATCCTGATCGGGATATTGCATAATCTGGATGCTTCCCATCGGCACTTTATTCGCTGGCCAATGGAGGTCTTCGGGTGCTCCTCGTATCGAAAACCTGGCCCCTTTGATTGATGGATACATATACAACCTCACAAGGCCATGGGAACTTATGTATTGTGGCTGCGAAGGTTGCAAGAGAAGATCAATCTCTTCGTCACAAACCAGTCAGATCGAAACGACAACTGCTTTTCCCTAAAGAGCATTGCTTTCCTGAGATCCCGGATTCACGTTGCCCCTTGTCCAACAGCAAGGCTATTTAACGCCG
The DNA here is from genome assembly GCA_003574815.1 of Aspergillus spinulosporus. Classification (NCBI taxonomy): domain Eukaryota; kingdom Fungi; phylum Ascomycota; class Eurotiomycetes; order Eurotiales; family Aspergillaceae; genus Aspergillus; species Aspergillus spinulosporus. The sequence continues at coordinate 1,011,236 of QPHH01000009.1, read as the reverse complement.
TTCTTATGACGTTATAATTGGGAAACAACGAAAATCCAAATGGGCTGTGGTATGTCTTAGGCGGCGGCGAAACGACATCCTTAGAACCAGAAAAACTGAACGCCCGTAGATTCCAGCGTATTTCGGCTGTACGAATTCTCGTCGTGCGGAGGAGATGGAACTGGGACATGGAACTGGGACTCTATGAAATTGCCTGGTCTTCGGGATGCTAGGGTGATGCTGAACTGCTTCAATAGTCAGGGACGTGCCAGTCTGCCTGCCTGGCTTACACATACCTGCCCATCCCAGTATTATCTTTAGGTCGCAGGAGCCGTGGGTGGCGGCGGCCCGGGGAGCAAGTGGTATAATGGCTTTGTTACCCATGCTGCGTCAATCGAGCGTCGCCGTTTCTGCTGGTGAGTTCTGGCACAAATTACAACCCATCTGGACACGTGCTGACCAACTATAGAGCATCTCGATTTGCGGCCTATCTTGGCTCGCTACCCTTTCGACACCTCCATTCCCTGCGGAAATCCTTGCAAGTGAGCATACGAGATCATGCGATCCTGGTCACGTGTAACCCAGCGCAGGACCTGGATGGCGAGGGAGGAAGATCCGGATACATTATACGGCTGGCAATTAAGCTCAGCCGACGAGCTATGCCTTGAGACCTAGAGATCTGAAAGGCGATTCAGGAAACCGGGTTAGGATGGGCTCCTCTGATTGGCGGATTGCTGGACCGTAGTGTCTTCTGCGTCATAGGGACGACCCCACCACGTGACAGGAATAAAACCGGGCTTGATGTCACTTAATCAAATCTTGACCCTCGATGGCCACGATTTTCCATTATAAGCCCATTCTAGCGCCTAACTACCCTCATGGTCGGCTCTCTGAGCGATAGTATTGCATGATGTCAATGTTTCAAGCAGGCGAGCCAGCCTCTTGCATTACCTATCATCAGTACGGCCAGCGTTGCACCGGGACTGCCCCGTGCCGCAGCTGTCGACGGCGCATTAACGAGCATGGTGCGCAAGTTGACGGAGACTCAGGCGAGGGCGACTACCACAAGAAGCTGCTGAGAGATATCTTTCAAGCCATTCAGTCGACCGACGAAGCAGGGTCCCAACCATTACTCGACTTGATCCGCAATGGGGCCACATTCCCTGAGGTACGGTGCTGGCTGGACCAGACCTTGACGGGCGTACCGACGCCGAACCAAGCTCCGACCACGGAAATCAGAGACTCGAAGCTGCGCGCTGGATACGAGGTCGAGAGTGGCGCGCCCCCCTTTCGGTCAAAGGTGATGGATATCCATTATCTGTGTGATTCGGCGCCCGTAAAGGTACCCGCGAAGCCGTGGACAACCGTAACAGACGATGACGGATTGGTGTCGCATTTGGTTTCGCTGTATTTCACTTGGGACTATCCGTTTTACGCCTTTGTCGATCCCGTGATCCTGATTCGGCACATGCGCGAGGGAAACATGCAGAGTGATTTCTGTAGTCCGTTTCTCGTCAATGCGCTTCTTGCAAATGCTTGTGTATGTTTTGGGCATGCAGGCAATGGGTCGGAACGTGACTAATGAAATCGCAGCATTATTCCCACTACTCCGAGGCTTATGCGGTACCGGGAGACGTCAAGACGAAAGGGACGGATTTTCTCGCGGAGGCTGAAAGGCATCTGCAGAATAATCGGTTTGAAAAAGGATCGGTGGTTCGACTTGCATCGATACAGGCCACACTGCTGCTATATGAAAGGTGGGCTCGGCTCAGCAATTCGGGGGTTGTTCCGGCCTGTGACTGATAGTTTCGACAGGTATTCGATGGTAGGGGACGACGATCATGGGTATATAATGCTCAATCAAGCGGTCGAGATGGCAGAGGTGCTGGGGATAATTAACAGCCCGCAGCTCGACCTGAACAACTCGCAGATGTCGGAAGAGATGATCAGATCGGTCCAGCGAACGGCATGGGGTTTGTTTCAGATCGATACCATTGTACACACCAACTTCCTGCGAAAAAGCGCTGTAAAGGACGTCAGCATTCCGCGGCTTTTCCGTGAAGACTCGAAGCCTTCAGACAAATGGGTGGCGTATCCATTGAACAAGCCTGACAGACCATCGTGGCTCAGTCAGGCATTTGATGAAGCATGCAAGCTGTCTTATATCGCAAGAGACATGTCTTCCACGCTCATCCCGAAAGCCAATGATCCGGCAGGGAACACAGCTGAACAGAAACGGGAACTCTACGAAAAGCTACGGCGGTGGGAGGGAAACCTGCCGGCCACCTTCAGTCTGGCCAAGAGGCCGGCGCCGCATATCATCCTGCTACGGTTCGTACAACGACAATTCTCCGTGCGGACAAGAAACTGACTGTTGGTCTAGGATGCGGTACCATGCCCTACTGATCAATCTATACTGCGACTGGTTCGAAGGCAAGCCACCATTTAACGCCACCACGGGCGAAGTACACCAGGAGCCTTCGACGCAGATTGCCAACACCGAGGCTCTGCAGATCGCGCTCGCCTCAGCCCGCGAAATTGCCACCCTGACCCGATTACATAAAGCCGAATTCGGAATGGAACGCGCCCACCAGTTCGCCATGTACGCCATCTTGCTCGCCCTCTTCACCTTTCTCGAACAAAACTCATTCAACATCCTCGACCACGACTTCCTTTTACTGACCAGCGCCTTTTCCATCATCGCTTCCCGATCCCAGGTGGGCATGCAGTTATTCCATATTTTTCGACATTCGGTGAAATTCCGGCTGCAGTGCGGCCAATGGGAGAGCTCGGTGGATATGCCGGCCGAGCTAAATGAGCTGTTCTTCAAGAATACATCGCCCGAGATTCCGGACCGGTGGAATCATTACGCAGAGGGACTGCAGAAACTGGCCGATAACGGGGAGTATATTGGCAGTTTAGACGGGCGGTGGCAGTCACATGCCGCATCGGGCATCAATGATATGCTGCGAAAGTACGAGACCCTCAGCGTTGGGAGGGTGGACGAGCTGCCGTGGAAGGACCAGTCGGCTGGGTTTGGGTTCTCACCGTCACCTGCATGAAACTCTCCTGTACATAGGCAGTAGTGACCAACACCATATCTACACCGTACACTCTTCCGGATTAGGTACATCCCGGTATTCGCACCCCGTATTCCGTTTCCCCCAGTAAATACTCTTAATACGCCAAGGCTTTGCCAGCCAATCGGCTGCCGCTGATCGACATCCTTCATGGCTGCGCTAAGCCACTCTTGGCGGGTCTGTGTTCTTCTCCAATTCCCCTCCTCAAGAATCCTGTGATCGTGTTCCCCGTCAGCCAGCCAGTGTCTCCCACCACTCCGGTAACCTAACACGCCTGGCGCAGATTAATCAAATCAATCAAATGTGACCATTCATCTTTTAGCCTCATAGCATGGAAAAGCCCAAGAGCATCCGCATCGGCTCGACAAAAGTACGCACCGGCTGCATTACCTGCAAGTACGCTTCTCCCTGCCTGCTTAGCTTATTCTCACCCCCATCTCCTAATCCTCCCCCAGATCTCGGCGGATCAAATGCGACGAAGGCAAACCAACGTGCCGCAACTGCATCCGCTCCAAACGTTCCTGCGCCTACGCCAACAGCCATGATGGCAAGCCAAACCTGCGGATCGTGGTCTACACGCCGCGAACGACATTCGCGGCCACCAGCGCCGAGAAACACAGCCTCGATTTCTTCTTAGCCCAGATGCGCACTCGGTTTCCGATCCATTTCTCTCAGCGCGTTCTGCAGGCGGCGCACCGCGAAGACGTCCTTGCGCACGCGGTGATTGCCCTCGGTGCCATGCAGCAATGTTTTGAGTACGATGATGCCAGTGCGATCGGGGGATGGAGTCCCCTGGCGACGTTTTCGATGCAGCATTATGGCAAGGCATTGCGGTTGTTGCAGGAGCGTGTGAATGAGGGCTTTATTCTACACCCTCGTGCAAAAAGACGGGGGAGACCGGCTGGGACTGGCGCTGGCGCTGGCGCAGAGCCGGATCTGATCCTTATTTCATGCATCATTTTTGCCTGCTTCGAGTGTCTACGGGGATCGACGCAGGCGGCTATTATCCATATGCGCTCGGGGCTGAACCTCCTACGGGAGTATGAGCGAGACCCCAGAACAGGGTCGATAATCCCCAAACGCACGATGCGCTCACTCTTCACGCGGCTTGATAATCAGCTTATTGAGATGTGCGGAAGTAGTTTGAGTATGGCCTCGTCGGACGATAATCTCGAGGTCGTGGCGCGCGATCCCTTACCGGAAGACGATGTGCATGATTCACTAAATGCCTTGTGGAACCATATTTTACATGGAATGCTCGACTCGGCGCGCGCCCTGGCAAAGGGAGAGGCGCCTAGCCCTTCAATCACGACGCCGCAGGCCGATGTGCGGGAAAGCATGAAACAGCTCCATCAGACCTTTACTCGTCTCAGCATCTCCTCAAAACCACCATCATCACCACCACCACCAGACGGGGTCGACTACGGCCAAGACCCCTATATCCTCCGCATTTGGTTTCTGCTGTCGCCTATGCTATTGACAAGCAACACCTGGGACCCGGCAGATGCATGGGGCCCACACAACGACAACTTCGCGCGCATCGTCGACATCGCCGAAGCGTATATCGCCCGATGTGCGGCGTCAAATCCATCCCGAAGACGGACTTTCGCATTTTCGCTGGGGATTGTTCCGCCCCTCACACTAACCGCGACACGATCTCGTGATCCGCACGTGCAGCAGAAAGCTCTATATTTGCTGAGCATATGTAATCGCCGCGAAGGGATTTGGGACTCCAAGGATAGCGTGCAGTTCGCGCTGAAAACGATTGAGATGGATCAAGAAGTGCGGGACCAGCCGAGTGAGGAGCAGGCCGCGACGAGGCTGAAAAATCGGGCTGCCGCGTTTGATGATATACTTGTTGACGATGACGATGAGCGGTTGGTTAAGCATGAGCCGGAGGAGGATGATGGGGACGGGGAGTGTCAGACGTGACGAGGTGGATATAGACTGGGGGCATATTGAGGAGTGTGGGTTTATTTTTGATACGCGAGCACATACCCGGGCTTTGGGAGTTTTCTGAGATAACGGCATGGTACTGGTCCTTATGACTTTATATTTACTGATAGAAACAAACTTGCAGGAAATGTAGTCATTGCCTGAGCATCTCTGGTGGACTTGACTTTCGTTGAACCTCCTTTGGGTCTTCCCGTTGGCTACCCTGAACCAAGCCCAACGGTCACGGATGGAACCTTGCGAAATCTCTACTGGCGCTTCGATCTTGGTTTATATGAAGCTGGCAAGGCAGAAGAAGCTGGCATGCTTTTGATCTATGTGGTGGCCTGACTTCATCCTAAACCCTAACTTCGAGCGCTTGGGTGATTCTCAGGAAGTGCTTCACATAATGCAAACTTAGGGAAAGCGCATTCTATCCAAACACTATCGTACTAATTTTATAAGAATCTGGGGATCTTCGCTTTCAGAACCTCAGTGCTTGCTAGTCCAGCCAGTGCGGGGCCATTTCAGGTTAGCCCGACTCAGCCTGGCGAGGCTTTTTCTGCGTTTCCCTCCATTCTCTCTTCCTGCTTCCCTTTCACTCTCGCACTGCATGGATCTCCAAATTAGATCTATCACGCCTCGCTAGTCAAAACCTCTTATCATGAAACGCCGCCGTCCTAAACCAGAAGACTTCACGATCGGATGGATCTGCCCTCTCGCCCTCGAATACGCCGCAGCGAAATCGGTCCTCGATGAGCTGTATGATGAGGCTGAATACGCTACCGGTCGCATCCATCATCATGACATCGTCATTACCTGCCTACCTGCCGGACAAATGGGCACAAATGCGGCTGCCGCCGCTACAGAGCGAATGCGCGCTGCTTTTCCATCGTTGAAACACGCGCTTCTGGTGGGCATTGCTGGTGGAGTCCCTAGCGATAAGGCGGATATTCGTCTCGGTGATGTTGTTGTGAGCCAGCCGGATGGACAATACGGGGGAGTTGTACAATATGATTTTGGAAAGACGCTCCCTGGCGGGTTTCAGAGGGTTGGGTACTTGAATGGACCATCGCACGACCTACTTGCGGCGGTTTCGAGATTCAAGGCAAATCTGGTCGCAGAGACAAAGAAAATTCGAATGCGCATATTGAATCTGTTACCATCGGCCAACGACATCCTCTTTCAACCCTCATATGACCATGTTGGTGGTAATGATTGTGCTGGCTGTCGCAAAGACATGTTGGTCCCACGGGCGACCCGAGACGAAACTACTGGTATCTTCTTCGGTACCATTGCTTCCGGGAACCAGGTTATTAAGGATGGTGTTACAAGAGATAGGAGCAGCAGTAAGCTAGGTGGGGTCCTCTGCTTCGAGATGGAAGCCGCTGGGGTGGTCAACTTGATGCCGTGCCTGGTTATTCGGGGCATATGCGACTACGCCGATTCTCACAAGAACAAGGTCTTTCAGCCGTTCGCTGCTGCTGCCGCCGCCACCTGTGCTAGGGAAATCCTCTTGTATCTTCCCCGCGCCTTGTGCGCGAGGCTAGATAATGGCCAAACTCCAGGCTACGGTAAAGTCCAACTAGAAGCACAAGATCGGCAAGAGCTCAGCATGGACCAATGCGCCTTGAAGGCACCTGTCCCTCGGTTATCCATCATTGAACGTCAAATGTACACGGAGTTCTTGAAATTTGAGGAGCTGGAGACTCGGCATGAATCCATTAGGACGGCACATATCAAAACTTGTCAATGGCTGCTAAGGACTGAAGAATACAAGAAATGGCTTGATGAGGACCACTTTGACCAACATCGCGGATTCCTTTGGATTAAAGGGAAGCCGGGAGCGGGAAAATCAACGCTCATGAAGTCTATCGTCAAGCAGGCTACTTGCAACATGCCGGGCGTGACGGTGTTATGGTTTTTTTTCAATGCTCGGGGTGAGATTCTGGAAAAGACAATCATTGGGATGTATCGCTCGCTGCTTTACCAGCTGCTGAATATACTTCCCGACCTACAAATCGTCTTTGAAACACTACCAATGACGCCGACTAAAGACCGGCCGCCGGATTGGCATACTGAAACGCTGAAGACTCTACTCTACACCGCTGCCAAGAGACTCCAAGATCGCCCAGTAGTATGTTATATCGACGCCCTTGACGAGTGTGACGAGAAACAAGTACGAGACATGCTATCTTTCTTCGAGCAATTAGGTGACCAGGCCTCATCCCATCAAGTCAGGTTTTTTGTCTGCTTCTCAAGTCGACATTACCCTCATGTCACCACTGAGAACAAAATCGAGCTAGTGCTGGAGGATCAGGATGGCCACCAACAGGATATCGCTAATTACGTCCATTCAGAACTCAAGATTGGACACAGCAAACAAGCCCAACAGATCAAAGAGGAGGTTATAAACCGAGCATCTGGCATCTTCCTATGGGTCGTGTTGGTCGTACAAATCCTCACCAAAGAGTTTGACTGCGGCCGCGTGCATGCACTCCATAGAAGGCTCAGGGAGATACCTGATGGTCTAAACTCATTGCTGAAAGATATCCTGACGAGAGATAATCACAACATGAATGCTACGTTGCTTTGTCTGCAGTGGATACTCTATGCAAGGCGCCCTCTCACACGCGAAGAACTCTATTTCGCCATCCTAGCTGGAACGGAGCCTGACAGCGAGTTCCTGGCTGGTTGGACGGCAGGCCACATACCTGAAGACGCTCTGTATAGATTTGTTCTTAATTGTTCCAAGGGTCTTGCGGAGCAGAGCAAGTCTAAAACGGCCCCAAAAATGCAGTTTATTCACGAGTCAGTCCGGGATTTTCTCCGCGATGAAGGTCTTGCAGATTTGAAACTTGGGAACATTGCCCCAGGACACAGCCACGAAGCTTTGAAACTCTGCTGCTTGAACTATGTGAACATAGACTTATTCGATCTGCCTCAGTCAGAGGACCTTCCAGAGATAAAAGCCGAGAGAGCCCGAGCTCTGAAATCACTATCTCAGCATTATCCATTTCTCCAGTACGCTGTTGAAAACGTGTTTTACCACGCAAACGAGGCATCAAAACGTGGAATATCCCAGGTGCCTTTCTTAACGAATTTTCCCACCAGCAGATGGATTCTAAGAAATAACCTTTTCGAGAATCATAAAATACGCCGTTATACTCCCGCAGCCGACAAGCTATACATTCTTGCGAACAACGACTTGGCTGCGCTCGTCGCGGATGAACTAAGCATAGGGTCATTGCCAGCCGTCTCCGCCGAGCGCTATAGACATCCCGTCGGTGCTGCTGTGATGAAGCAAAACGAGGAAATAACACGAATGCTATTAGCCTCAGACATGCCGTTCAAAAGTCTTCTGAAAATTCCGCGCATTGACGGTACGCCTCTGCTATTCTCTGCAATACGACTTGAAAGTTTCAATATATTCGCGCAGTTGGTAAATTTTGGCATTGATCCCAACTCTAAGGATCGCAGCAGAGGCCGTACCGCATTACACTTTGCAATATTGTTCAAGAAACTACCTGTCATCGAGCTTTTGATCGCAGCAGGGGCTGAGCCTGATGCAAGAGATGGAGAGGGTCTTACGCCTCTACATTATTGCGTGATGGAACCGTGGACTACTGAATCTCCTACTATTGCACAAACCCTTCTCGATGCAGGTGCAGACCTAGAATCGAGAGATAACTGGGGCAGAACGCCGCTGAAATTTGCTATTGATTGCAGAGCTATTGACTCAATCAGGTTTCTGGTTGACAAAGGTGCCTGCCTCGAGTCAAGAAACAGTTCTGAAGAAGATCTCATTGTCTATTCTGCTATTGGTGACGCCAGCACTAACGACAATTGACCGTAATCCATTATCAGAAACATCGAAGCAAGGCAAACTAACGGAGGACCTCTTAGGCCATGCTTCAGCAGAAACCAGCCGTATGTGATGAAAGCATTGTTGGACCTCAGAGCGCACCCTCACCCCCGGGACGCATTCGGAAGATCTCCCCTATCATACACGATAGAAAGAACCACACCAAAATATTAAAGCAGCTGCCAGATGCGGTGCTGTCCTAGAAGCGCGAGATTCATCTGGGAAGATTGCACTTTCACGCTGTAGAAGTCGGGTATCATGGCGTGTGGAGCAAGTGCTCCGGCGAGGTGCTGCCGTCAACGCAAGGGACAATTGGGGAATGAGGCCGGTTAATTTTGCAAGGCTGAGCGCTGTGAGGCCATATCAATTCACCTAGACGAGGCGTCTAGACAGGTATTGTCTGACCAAGTCTAATCTGCACTGGCATCTGTAATTATACCTCATACGGTGATTGCCAGCCGGGACATCATGCAACAAGCATAACATAAACGGGATCCCACATATATGCCTACGGAACCCATGGTCTGCGCTTCTGGTCGAGCTCAGCAAAGCCAGGTTGACGTCCCTGATATTAACCATATCGCGCGACCCACCTGTGCTGATAATATCGCCTGTCAAACTTATAGACGCAGGCAGTGGAGAATACCGACGCAGATGATACGGAATATAGTACGCTCTGTCAAGGCCCTCAGTTCATACAGGCCAGCGAGACGGAAAATGTACGGTCATGGTTCATACTCTATGAGCTCTCTGCATAGAGTGCTTTCCCCCCATCAGGTGTGCTGCGGACGGCATCTTGGAATCACATGCATGGGATTGGATTGTGGACGTGGAACCATCATGGTTCTTTAGCACTGGCCATTCACCATGTCTACTGTTGTCCCCTGCCCTGGTCAAATTCCCTAGGTTCACCCAGCAAGTACCCGGTCATGAAGCAGAACACGAATTTCCATCCTATCTTTTTTAAATTCTTTTGCGAGTCTTTTTTTATATACATCATAGCATCTATCGTTGCCACTTATCTATTCATCTCTATGAACCAAGCTCTATCTTCAACACTGGCGTCCTGCATCCTCACTGCCCGTCTGCGTTCTTGTTCTGCTGCTCCTCTTGGACCAGCTCTTCAATATGGGTGTTCAACCAGTATCCCTTGAGTCCTTCCCTCCCCATCCCCTTTGCTCCCTTGATAAACCCCTTACATTTCTCGCCCGCCCCGCAGGTGCACTGGAACGGCTGGTCCATCTCCCATTCGGAGCTGGGATAGAAGAACGTCAACGGATCCCCCTTCTTCAAGGGGCGGTCGTCCACAACCCGGACTTCCATCTTGCCCATGTCAAAATTGAGCGTCGGGTCGCAGGAGTGGTTGCAGTAGACGAGGTCGGAGTTGAGCTCGATGTGGGCGTCGCGCGATACTTGGACGGATGTGTACGCTTTAGTGGCCGGTGTGGCAGTGGTGATTTTGGCGAACAGCGCGCCGGCTGGCAGCGAGACCTCGCTGATAGCCGACGAGCCGAACGCTTGCGGGCTGCGCTGGACGTGGATGAGGCCTGGGTGTGTGGGCTGGGGGTGGGATTTGGCGTCCGCTTTCCCGGGAACGGTGGTGGTGGGTGTCGGGTCTTGCACGGCGATAGGCATTTGGGGCAGGGTATAGAGTAGATGAATTGGACTGAGCCTGATTGGAGCCGGAATTGAGCTTGCGTGAAAAGGAGAAGAGGATTGAGACGACGCAAAAGAGAATGGAGGGGTATGGAGGGGCAGACGGAGGGGCAGAGGTTGTTTATATGACGACGTTGAGCCGAGGGAGTCCTGCGACGGTGGACCTGCCAGTCTCTCGACTGAGAATGGTCTGAGAATTACGAGTCGTCGTCCGACATTACGACAGATTAAGCGCAGCTAGCATATGCATGATCTCCATCCATCCGAGGCACAGCGTACCGCGTAATTACGGAGGGTCCCGTAGATCGTCGTGCCTGACTATCCTCAGCCTCGGTACTTCGTTTACAGCGTCAACGAGGCCGTTGACAAGCCCGTCAACGAGCAGTAATTTACAGCAAAGTCTTGAGATGCTCCCCGTCCAGCCACCGTTGCAGATTCGCAGCAGCTTCGTCATACCACCCGTGAATCTGCTCGTCACCGTATCCCATATGCGGCGTCAGGAGCACTTCGCTCCGTCCGTCGCTCCCCCACTGTCTCCCCCGCCAAACGCTGTCTGCCGGAAGCGGCTCCGTCTCGAAGACGTCCAATGCAACGCCTCCGATCCCGCCGCGCTCAACGCACTCCAGCAGCGCGTCCTGATCGATCAAAGGCCCGCGGCTGGTATTGACCAGCAATGCGTCCTTCTTCATCCGCTGCAGCTCATCCTTCCCGACGACGCCCCGACTCCGCTCCGACAGCACATAGTGCACACTCACCACATCCGCCCGTGCGAAAAACTCCTGCTTCTCTCCCACACAGACAAAACTCCCCTTCTCGAGCCCAGCAGCCTCCGCCTGCTCGTCCGCCTTCTCCTGGGTCAGATTCGCCGACCATGCAATAACTTTCATCCCAAACGCCACGATCGCAATGCGTCCAACGGCCGAGCCCAGCTTCCCCAACCCCACCAGACCCAGCGTCTTCCCGGATAACGTCATCCCCAGCGATCCCTGCCAGTAGTCTCGATCGCTCTTCAGCGCGGCGTCGTCCCTCGCGACGTGGCGCGCAAGCGCCAGGATCAGAGCCCACGTATGTTGAACCGTAGAGTGCACACCGGGCCCGCGCGTTTCGGTCCCCGCGACCGGAATGCCCCGCTCGGCGCAGTAGGCAGTGTCGATCGCGCGGTTCCGCGTGCCAGTGGTGAGAAGCAGTTTCAGGTTCGGGAGCTGCGAGAGCGTCTCTCTGCTGAGCGGCGTTCGCTCGCGCATAGCGAGGATGATATCGTAGTCGCGGAGTCGTTTCACCAGTTCGGATTGCTGGGCCGCATTGCGGGGGTCGAGGGTCTGCGGGAAATGCGTGATCGAGACTCGGTTTTCGAGGTGGGCGAAGTGCGGCCCGGCGATGCCTTGGTAATCGTCGAGGACGGCGAGTTTGGGGAGAGCCATTGTTTCTGTGGGGTGATCTCGGAAGGTTGTGCTGATTGCTGAGCGGACAAAGGTGGTCGTAGAAGTGGAGGGCCGCTTTCTACCTGCTCTGGCGGGGTAGAGTTTATCCCGCGGTACCGATATCGCTCGGATGAGGCAGTATCGCCAACTCATGACACTGGTTGCTGAAAGATGCTGGATAACTGCTTACCCGCGATGCTCCCACTGTTCACAGAACTCAACCCAAACGCTCAGTCTTTGATAACGATGCAGTACTCGGCCGCAACTGACATTAGTATCGTCTTGCCTTGAGATGTCTATGGATACTGTCTTCTATTTTCACGATCTCAGCCTTGGAGAGCACCTTAACGGTCTAAATTGCTGAACTAGCTTATCCGCAGCTATGCTTTAGTATCTCTGCTGGAGGTGAGCAGGCCACTAGGATATCGTACCCATGCACCTGAGAGAGACGGTGTAGATTGAGCTCTCTTAGAATATCGTACACTTTCATTCTACCGGTAGCTGCCTGCATAGCATTGGGCAGACCATACGCATCTATAGAAGTAGGGAAGGGAAATCACTATTCAAGCAAATGATGTAGCAACATAATAGATCTGCCGCGCAGACCAGAAATAATGTTACCTAACCTACAGTGTCCGCAGTGCTAGTCACTCACCTGCTTTCCCTAGAAGACTTAGGCACGACAAAATAATAAAGGGGAAATATGACGGCACAAAAAGAGTCAACACAGGCTGATGAGATTTCGCTTTTGTTCCCATAACCAGAATACCAGCCAAGATTGCCTTTGTCTTGGTTAGGTTAATGAGGCCTAGAAAGGCCGCGATGCCGCCTATACTACGCCCAGGACCAGGCAACTATATACTCTCTAGTACTGTAACTTGATTAACTATTGAACTACTTTTGATTGAATGATGAAGCGTAAGATTCTGTTAGTATGTTTGATGGATTACGGCAAGACCTGCTGGGTTGGAAACGGGTAGCGCAGTTAGGGCTAGCCTACTAGTCAGCTACATTAGGTGCATGGTATGACCAGCATCCTGAACTCCGGGCGAGCACAATTACACGATCTGGCGTCTGTAAATATCTGGTATTCTCAGTGGTGTTCGATCTTTCTGTTCAGGAACTCCGCTTACGCGATATACTGCAGACCGCGGCGGCACCTGTGATGTCCTCGTGTAAGCCCCAACGCTTCAGCTTGCTTTTAGGAACGGCCTCTATCCAAGATCTGGAAAGCCTCCTTGCTATAGCAACTTGACTGGTATTGAGAGGAAAACCTAGACCTATTATCATTCTTCAAACAGAAAACGGCAAAGCCGATGGGCGCGGTTTTTCACTGATGCTACCAGAATACGGTATGCTGAATATTCTAGTCAGCTAAAATGCCTCAAGTGTCACGACTAAGAAATACGCGCCGTTTAGCAATTATACTCAGTAGACACAGTTGAGGAAGTGACAAAGAGGACGAAAAAAGTCTGGCAAAAGGCCCTTGATGTGATGGTTAGTTCTCCAAAGGCATAGAGCGCCTTAGCTTTATTCAGTTGCCACAGGATTTCCTCCTTTTGTTATTATTATTATTATTTTGGCAATGTAAGGCTCTTGGAGAGGGGGGTTGATGATACGGCAGGAAAGGTAGATGAAGATCTACAGTCTCCCCCGTCTGGTGATGGGCTCCTTGTCCGAAGAGAGAATAATAAAAGAAAGCTGGATATTTACAGCCGCAGGATATGCCTGATCTAGTCCTCCGCAGACAGAAATCGCAGGCCATCTCCCTGACTGCGCCAGTCTATCCGCCAGTGCCGGTTGCCATCTGCACACTGCAGGTTAGGGAAAGCCGTGGTCGTTGCTGAGGAACAACTGTCTCAGGGCGAATACTGTAGTAGAACGTATTCACATGAAGATTCTCTAAAACAAGCACAAGCCGTTACATGGGCATATGTATGCGAGGCCGACCATGCCGCGAGGTATGCAGCATCAAGCAAACAAGGCTAGATGTGGCCGGCCGAAAGCGTTCGGTTGACCGACGCCAGGGTCAACCACGTTGCATTTCCAATATCCTGCTATAGCCATAGGTAGTCACCAATTTGATAAAACGTATGCGATAAAATCGCATAATGGCTTGCTTCCCTTATGCTGTCTTAGCCCGGACCGGTACCTGGCGGGAGCCCACGCAGTAACGACATTTTCCCAAAGGATAGAGGCGATTTCCTGGAGGCTGCAAAATTAGGTGAACTTGCAGGCTCTAACGCCTTCATCTTTGCCACTTCCGAATCTGTTTGTTTGCAGTTATCCTCCCCTTTTCTCTGGACAGTTCCTTTCTCAATTTCCCGGATTCTCCACAATCTTGCCAGTCATCTCCAATGCTCTGCGGTTGCCAATATAGTCCATTCATTGCTCAGGTCGAACAAACTAAGACTCCTGTATGGCCTCAGTAGTTAGCCGGCCTCGTCAAAACGGACGGAGGGCCACCTGTTTGCCCATAACCGCAACCACCCGACCTCCGTCAATATCAGTATTATACTGTAGCCACAAGAGTCAAGCAAGCCAAGTACGGAGAAAGATCGTTAAGGCCTCTCAGGCTGGATGAGGTCGCGACCTGCGTCTAAGACTCAACCAACCACGGACAGTGACCAGATAACGCTCGGCGTCAGCCTGGAGTTTAAGGGCTTGGGCATCGAGGCGCGTAAGCCGGCGAGATCTTGCATCTCAGAGCTTTATTAGGCATCCCGCCGAGTTGCCCTGTTACTGTTGCGTGCTGCGACATAGAGCAGGTCGGCTGCGCGCTGGTCGCGACGGAATCATGCCACCCGCTAGAACCCACGAAACGTAGCGGACCCAGACCCCGGTGATTTATCCAAGTGTAGCTCGCTTTCATGTATCAAGTCCTTGAAAAGCCAATGGCGACGCTGGTAATCGCGGCGCAGGCGGGCGATACGGCACGATCTGGAGCATCTCAAGTCTCGGCCCAACTTTGAGATGAATCTGATTCATGCGCCTATATATGGCTCTGTCTAGCCCGAAAAAGCCATTCCAGACCAAACTCGTAGAGGCAATGCGTAAAACCGAAATACTTTCACATGATGGAATAGGACCGTAAAGGCCGCTTCGGTGGTCAACACACGATGAAGATGAATCGATGATCATGTGGAAATACATACAACGGGCCTCAACATTCGTTTAGATCATGCTTGGTGATGCTCAACGCATGCCATTACTCGTGATACTCGCTAGGCGGGAGTCAGAAACCATCATCCAAGTAATTCAAAATACAATCCTATTTTCGGCCTCACTATTCCTCTGCTTGCTCGCATTCGACGGCCGCCCACGTACGAAAATAGCCAACGTGATAAGGCCTTGAGACAAAAGACGCCCCAGGCTTATCCCCCAGGCTAGGCTATGGAAAGCAACAATTATGCAAAACAAACGAATTTCAATTCAAGGCCGCCGGCTATACATATGCGTACAATGGCCTCGTGTGTTTTGGCAATGTGTCGCGGTATGAATATGGTGATAGACTGGGGGGTAGTTCAGATGAATGTACCTAAGTCAGCTACAAAAGTTTACCCTAGCCCTCCGCGTCATGGCCATTTATCGTAAGACGGCGATCACGCCGTAAAGAATGCAGGCAACAGAACCGACTTGACAACTTCAATTCGGCTGTGACAACGATAACCTCAGAGGTCTTTGCACATTACATACTTCGACATAGCAATTTCACGCAAAGCGCGGTAAAAACGCACAGAGACTCGACATGCAATCTCCGACAGTAGGAAAAGATACAGTTAAGAAGGAAAGAGACAGTGGGGAATTAGAGACAAGCAAAGAAATGGTGAGAGAATGAAGTCCAGGCGCATCCCAATGCTTACGAAATGAGAGAAAAGGAAAAAGAGACGGATCATGGGGATCCAGGACTTGATATAGGCCCAACCTAGGTGTAGGGAACGTTCGGTCGTCAACATCATTCGTCCAAACGCACGGACGTAAAGTCAAGCACCCGAGCGCGGCAATTAGACGTTTTTATAGAGTAGTAGAGGTTCGCCGATATTTTCGATCTCAGGGATTGTGCACTTTAGATCGAAGGCTTTTGCGAGGACGATTTTGAATATCTGCAAATATTAATAAGCCGTTCTTACGGAAGATACAGCCCTTGTCATACCTTCTGTACATTAATGCTGTGGCTGGTACTGCTGAAAATCAAACTGGCTTTCATTGCTTTTGCGAAGCGTTTGGCCTAAACAGTCAGAACCAAGGGCGAGTCCCCGCGGCGGCTGCACATACCTGAATTGAAATCTCCTCCTGGTCTTCCCGAGGAAAGTTGACAAAGTGGTCATACTTGGTACCTACGAGGAAGGGGATGGCAGTCTTGTTGAAGCCACGGCCTTGTCGGTACCATTCCTTAATGGAATTCAGAGTGCTTTTGCGGGTAAGGTCGAACATGAAAAGTATAGCGACCGCATCGTTACACACGAGCGGTAACATGTTGACGAATTCTCGCTGGCCTCCCAAATCCCAGATGGAGAAAGTGATCTCCGTATTCCGGATAGAAATTGTTTTTTCCATAAAATTCACGCCTGGAGCGATCAGCGACCACCGACGGCAAAATACCGCAAAACTCACCCAGAGTCTGGATATAATCCTCGTCCCAGCTCCCTTCAACATATTTGACCATCAAACTCGTTTTCCCAATCTGTGCATCTCCGACCATCCCGACCTTGATCACCACGCTGTTTTTTGTTGACTGAGCTGGCTGTTTCTGGGTCCCTGATAATCCGGAGCTCGGTCGTGAGGACGTCGGTGGTTGCGACTGGGGGTCCTGATTCGGAGTATGATATTCATAGTGGGCGCGCGAGTCGCTACTGTAGCCATTGTGATAGCTGGCGGAGGGGAGGGTAGGTTCTTCTGAGGCGGCGGTTGGGACGATGGTCGGAGTTTCCGTCTCCGGCGTGTGCGACAACCCTTGCGACATCTGGTCTGGTTGATCTAGCTCGGTTTGATGATGTTGATGCTCTGGCTGGTTTTCCTGGAACTGGTCCTGGTGTTGTGGTTCGGCTTCAGGCACAGGCGCTTCGGCGACCGGGGGGTGAGCGGGGTCCATGGCGGAGTGAGAGTGGTTGGAGCACAGCTCGGGAGGGGGAAAAAAAGAGAGAGAGATAAGGAGAGTAAGAGTAGAAAAATGACAGAAACAAATAGCAGCAGCAGGAGGGACTCGAGTTGGACAGAGGAGGGGAGGGAGTGCCTGAGGTCAACAGAGCAACACAGCCGCAGCTCCAGCTCAGCGATCGCCGCTAGTCCACGATAGGCTTAGTGCGGGCTCCCCAACCTTTGACAAAAAAAAAGTTCCTGAACCCTACGCCAGCTTCAAAAATTTCACCATCGCCATCTCTGTCCGTGCTGCGCGACTGGCTCGTTGCTGCTTATCTGGACGGACATATTGGAAAAATGTCGAAAAGAAGTGCTGACGCTTCCGAGGACGCCGCCGCCCTTAAGGCCGGCGAGCGCCCCCTCGCCGATGACCCTCCCGATGACATGGGCGAATTCGAGGACGAGTTTGAGGACGAATTCGAGAGCGAGGATGAGATCCTGGAGGCAGGCGTTGATGGTCGGCCGGATGCAGAGCGAGAGGAAGAAGAGAAAGGTATGTTGCTGTCGAGAGCGCCGTGAGTCAGTGCTAATGGTTGAAGCCGACGCAATGGAAGTAGATCAACAGGCTTTCATCCCCGGTCGGACAAAACTGGCTCCTGGCGAGGTTCTCTCCCCCGATCCGTCTACTTACGACATGCTCCACACTCTCAGCACGCCGTGGCCGTGCTTGTCGTTCGACATTGTCCGTGATACTTTAGGCGACAATCGAAAGACCTACCCCGCGACGGTGTATGCGGTGACCGGAACTCAGGCTGAGGGCCGTCGGGCGAAGGAGAACGAGCTGATGGTTTTGAAGTTGAGCGGGCTAGGCAAGATGGAAAGAGAGAACGAGACGGACTCTGAAAGCGATTCAGACGACGACGAAGGGGGTGAAGCCATTCTCGAGCACAAGAGCATTCCACTCGGCTCCACGACCAACCGTATTCGCGCCCATCAAACCCCGCAATCCGACATCACCAAGCCACCGCAAACGATTACTGCTACAATGCTGGAGAACTCACAAGTTGTCATTCATGATGTCACGCCGCACTTGACTAGCTTCGATGTCCCCGGCACTATGCTCCCTCCCTCCGCGTCGAAGCCTCTGTCCACGCTCCGAATGCACAAATCCGAGGGATACGCCCTCGACTGGTCTCCTCTTCATCCTCTCGGCAAACTTCTTACGGGTGATAACGACGGCCTGATCTACGTAACCACTCGCACCGAAGGTGGCGGATGGGTAACAGACACCCGCGCATTCCGTGGCCACACCTCCTCGGTTGAGGAACTTCAATGGTCACCGAATGAGAAGAACGTCTTTGCCTCAGCGAGCAGTGATGGCACCGTCAAGGTTTGGGATGTTCGATCGAAATCCCGCTCTCCGGCTGTCAATGTCAAAATCTCCAACACCGACGTGAACGTCATGACGTGGTCGAAGCAGACTTCTCATCTTCTCGCCACCGGCGCCGACGACGGACAATGGGCCGTCTGGGACTTGCGACACTGGAAGCCTAACCCCTCTTCTTCTGCGCCTATCACCGCATCTCCTGTTGCCTCGTTCGATTTCCACAAGGAGCCCATCACCAGTATTGAATGGCACCCGACCGACGACAGTGTCATTGCTGTTGGATCTGCTGACAATACAGTTACTCTCTGGGATCTTGCCGTCGAGCTGGACGAGGAAGAAAGCCGCGAGGCAGGTTTGGCAGATGTTCCGCCGCAGCTGCTATTCGTCCACTACATGGAGTCGGTCAAGGAGGTTCACTGGCAGGCACAAATGCCGGGCACGCTAATGGCAACGGGAAGTGGTGGATTTGGGTATGTTCCATTCACCACATCTATTTTACTCATGCTGACTGTCACTGCAGTGTCTTCAAGACGATCAGCGTCTAAAAGTAACGGTCTGAATAATGATAATTCTTGTTTATATCGCTTGCATCATACCATCGTTGCTGCTATCCATAGACTTCGCAATTTAGGAATGAATGATATGACACAAACACTGGTCAGCCCCTATTATTCTCAGCGAGGATATCGTTGTGGTTATCTGTGTCCATCATTTATTCTAACACGGTCTAACCCATTCTAACCAAGTCTATCATAGCAATCTATTTCAAAGTCCAGACAAACAACCCAACCACCTACCCACGGTCAACCAGCATACCAACTATCAATGTATATGATGCACGCAATGACCATATCATCGTCTATCTATTCCGTCTTGGCACCTTTTTTCTTATCAAAAACCCAATGCAAAACGCCCTCCTTTCCAACATCCTTTTCAACGCCTACAAACCGACAATTCTTGTACGTGTCCACTAAACTCCACAAGAATCCGGTCTCTTCGCGATGGTACATGTCACCGAGTACGGGGATAATGGCATTTGTCGCCTCCTCGGCATGGTAAAACGGGATCCGGTTAAACAAGTGATGCACGACATGGTGGTCGATGATATGGTGGAAGAAATGCCGCCCGATAAATCCGAAGTCGCGGTCGACGGTAGACAGTGCACCCTTAGTGAACGTCCAGGTGCTATCGGTATAGTGCGGGATTGAGGGGTGTGTGTGGTGGAGGTACGTGATCGCCACTGCAGCCAACATTGTCAGTATCGGGCGTTGCGGAAATACTTGTCACAGGGACATGGAACATACCAAGCCAATGATGCACCCAAAAATACGGCACAACATAAATCAGCACCATGCGGAGCACGCCCACCCGCTGCGCAAGATACCAATTTGCCGCCGCAACAAGCAGCAACCCCAGGTCCGAAATCGCAATCAAATGCCGTTGGTTTTCCGTCCACAGGGAACTGCCTGGATCAAAGTGGCTGGCGCTCTGCTGGCCCCCAAACCACCCGCTCTGCTTCCCCTGCGGTACAGGCTTGCTCTTTACGCCGGCGCTCACGTAAAAGCAGAGGTACATCTGCCACCCTGCGATCTGGTGTGCCAGCAGACTAATCAGGTTGTAGGCGGGCGTGTCCTCAAACATCTCGATCCAGGCAGGGAAGTAGCGCGGGCGAGCGTCGTACTCCTTCTCTGTCCAGGGGACAAATGCTGTGTCCCGCTCTGTGTTGTTTGTGTACCGGTGGTGGCGGGCGTGTGTGATCTTCCAGCTGAAATACGGGACCATCAGCAGAGAGTGCAATGTCCATCCGACGACATCGTTCAACGTTTGGTAGGGGGAGAAGGCGCCATGGCCGCATTCGTGCGCGAGGATCCAGATTCCGGTGCCAACGCAGCCTTGCAGGAAACCGTAGGCGGTCCAGGCGAGAATGCGGAGGAGCTGCGAGGAAAATAGGCTGTCGATTTGCAGGGCGAAGTAGAAGAGGGCGGAAGCATAGAGGAGATCGCGGAGGACGTAGGCGGAGGAAATAAGGAGAGAGCGGTTGAAGCAGTGCTTGGGAATAGCATTTTTGATTGTCTGCAGGGTTATTTCTTCTTTTTGCTGCCTTCTATGTCAGGTTTCGTGTCGTCTGAAGCACGTCAGGTACAGTAAGGTAAGTACCTTTTCAATCTCTGCTAGGGTTGTTGTAGTTGCGGCCATGATGGGCATTGAACAAACCACCGGTCAATTGCACCAGTGAGTACAGTAAAGAGATGAATCGAAAGTAAAACCTCACGACTCTCAATCTGGACAAAAGAAAAAAAAAATGGTCAGAGATTTCAAACGGAGCTCCTGTCCCAAGTCCGCAGTCTGGCCAAGTCCCAACCCATTTTCCCAACGCCGCGCCGCTACCGTACAAACAAAATTAGCCCTAAGCTCCCCGTAACCCCCCGTCCTCTAACTCAGATCATCCTAGCCTAGCGAATACGGGGAGCAGTCTCTTTCCTGTTCTGTGGGAAAAGGGATCAATGGTGGATCCATTATTGCTTTAACGATAGGCTTGATAGGCTCCCCAGACCAAGGGAGAGACTTGGTGCTCTAGGTACGGTCCTTACAGCTGAATTTTTGCACGCGGTGACAGTATGAGCCGTTGTTGGACCCAACGCTGTGGATCTGGAGCCCCTTTTAAATTTGTGCTGATTCGGTTATTTCAGAACCAAAGTTGAGGCGAACATTGTTCCACGGGTCGATTCAGGGGCGCCGTTAGCAATTTCTGCGGGTAAGCATGGAGGGATAGGAGATTATGAGTGGCTTAAATGGGGTGATGGAATAGGTCTGAAAGGGAGACTGAGATCTGTATTTTTTTAATTCGTTGTTTTTCATAATGAAACTATCAACTAGTCGGCTAATGTATGCTTAGATAAGCTATACATATAGTGCCCAATCAATCTGATTTATGCAGCCTGATTGACCACGACAACGCTAGCTAGAATGGAACCTAGCGTGGCCAAGGATCCGCTAGCTGTAGCCTGTGGCCTGTCAGTGTCGGTGTCAGCGCGAGGAGTCATTGTCGATCCCGTCCAGTCCTGTCAAAGTATGGGGGACGGAGTACTATCAGCCACGATTTCCCAATACGGAGTATGTCACTTCCCACACCACGCGAGCCGCCCTAGATGCCACCGAATCCGAGAGCGAAGAACACGACTCCGGGCCAGTTCATGTTCGTCGGCGGCCCCACGATGAACGAGCAGTCTAGCCATGTGCGGTCAGCGCTCCTGCGCCGAGTTCTGGCCGAGAAAAAGACGAAACAGCGCGAAGATGCTGCGAGTAAGCTGGACTCGATGTTGAATAGCCGAGGGAAAAGCCGGATCCAGGGTCCAGAGCCAAGCTCAGGGTTGGGGTCGTGGCCAGGGACAGGGCCAGACCTAGGGTCAGC
Organism: Aspergillus spinulosporus; assembly: GCA_003574815.1. Classification (NCBI taxonomy): domain Eukaryota; kingdom Fungi; phylum Ascomycota; class Eurotiomycetes; order Eurotiales; family Aspergillaceae; genus Aspergillus; species Aspergillus spinulosporus. The sequence continues at coordinate 989,425 of QPHH01000009.1, read as the reverse complement.
CCTAACTATAAGTAGTGTACGCAGATGTGGCTCAGGCGTGGAGCCAGGGGATGGAGTCACAACAGGCCTTAATATGCTCGCGCTTGGGCTGAGGCTGGAGGTGAGTCAGGCAACGCCTGCATACTACCGCACGCTTTGGCCAGAGCATAGCCAGGACGGACTCGGTGCCTGTGGCATGCAGGGTCCGACTCTGACCCTGCAGGCGTCGGGTCGCTGTCCAACCTGTGGAAGAGCACAAGCCCTTCCTGTGGCCCCTGCAGCCACCATCGCTAGCCACTGAGCCGACCAAATTATTGCCCTACCGACTCCCCAGCTCCTGGGCACAGGACGCAGCGACCCGCTCCTACCGATGGATGCTACGGCGTCGCGGCTCAAGGTGCACGAGCTCTTAGATTTTACCACCACGACGCTGTGGCCGCATTTCCGGGCGCAGGATTACGCGAGCAACTGCTGCAGGTCCTGGGTGTATCCGCTTGAGGAGAGCAATCAGTTGCTTCTGTACGCTGTTCTTTGGGCGGCCTCGTATCACCGCGATATCTTGCGCATCACATGCGGTGCAGCTGAGCCGCAGCTAGAATCAAACGAGCGGCTCGAGCTCAAGTCACTTGTGCTGCAGGAGTTGCAGAAGGAGGTTGCCAATATCTCAGAACCGCATTCCCCGGACGCGCTGGTCAGGTGCATCCTCTACCTGGCGGTCAATGAGAGGCACAAGACCAGGATCCTAAGGGACTCCAGTCCCTTCTCACCTCCATTCATGGATCTGCAGGCGTTGGACTCTTACAGGTCCAGAGATTACCACCCGCTGCACTGGAAAGTCGTGCAGGAGATCGTGCAACGCTTTGGCGGGATCCAGAACCTGCGCGTGTTTGCGCTAGCCTGGCTGCTCTGCCTCTCTGATCTGATGAGTGCTATGCAAAGCTTCACCAATCCCATATAACCGATCGTGGCGAATCCATTGGATCTGCAGCCGCCGAGCTCGTTGTTTCGTGGGCCAGCCCACAAAACAGCGGGATCCGGATTCCACGATCTGTTTTATATCTGGGCTCCCGTCAGACAGGAGCTTGTCTCTGTCTTAATCCATCTGGGCCAGTACTCCAGTATCATCCAGCACTACGCTGCGTCAGGAGAACCATGTAGTCCTGCCGTATTAGATCTACTAGGTGATAGTCGAAACCTGATCCACCACCGTCTTCTGTCGCTGCCTGACGAGAACGATCCCACTGAAGCCATCATCCAGTGCAAAGGGCAAACTGATGCTGAAACTGATCTGTCGCGGGAGATCTACCTCACCGTGCGCCTGAGCGCGATTCTCTATGCCGTACACGTTACCTTTCCGCTCCCCCGCTCTCAACCGGTCAGAGAAAGCCTTCTTGAAGCTTTATATCCTCGATTGGACGAACTCTGCACCCAGAATGTCTCGCAACCTGTGATCCTCTGGTGCGTGACCGTAGCCATGAGCATGCCGGACAAGACCGCCTCTGCCCCCAGCACGCTAGTCTCATTCATGGCTCGTCTGTGTCAGGATGTAGGGGTGGACTCGTCGGACAAGCTTGTGGCGCTGCTCGAGTCTTTCGCCTGGGTAGATGCGGCCGTGCAGTATACCGAGTTAGGTATGTGGAAACGCGTTGTGCGGTAATAGGTGGATTTACGACGGCATCTGCTGCTAGTGGAATGCATCCCGTCCCGAGTCTGGGGCCATCAGACCCGAGCTGCAAGAGACGGGTCGGCGGAGGGAGAAGAGAGAGGAAAGGAACTGACACTCCTTGAACTTGGGGAAGGCTCCAGATGTGGTCGATGGCAGATGTGGTGCAGATGGCGCTATTCTATACTGGTCTAGCTTTATATGCTAAACTATCTTTGGCAACATGTTCCAAGCCGATGATTGGCTCATGCGGTGAGACCACATGGTAGCTTATTTTGGGGGCTCTCGGGAGGAATTGATTGATATAGTTCTAGTCTAGTATACATAGTGCAGTTCCATTTTTACTCTGGCTCGATGACATGACTCGGCTCTCCTGCCAATAGGCCTCATTCCAAAACCCGTTTCACGAATCCTCAAGCCAGGTCGATCATATTCCCGTCGAATGGTCTTTTCATCGAGGTCCACGGACCCTGCATCTATACTCTGACGTCCTATTCTACAACACACTATGCGAGCCACTTCTAGCCACGGAGCCCGACCGACATGTCCCAGTACTTGCAAATGCAGGCTGAAGACGATTTGCCCGTTATCACCCAGGATTAGCGACGTCCGTCAATAAGAGGCTGCCAACATCGTCCCAATTCAAGACTAGCCGGGCACGATTCCTGAACCACCAAGTGTCACCAGCAGGAGAAGCTTGATGCAGATGCAGGATGCTGACCAGGATCAGTATATGGGGTTTTTTTTTTTTCTGTTAAATTCGAGGTTAAATTCGAGCGAGATCCTCAGCGGGATGGTTTGGATGATGCAATTCAGTTCTGCACAGGCCATAGATCTCTCCTGTTCTACCATCTCCCAACAGAAAGCATAGGACAATATACCACAGCATCCCCTCTAAACCAGCTACGTGCTTTACAGGCGGTTGTGATGCGCTCCAGCTACACTCGCACTCACACTCTCATCCCACCCTCGACGTTGGGGATGAGCCCCGGCTGGAGATGCACGCGCAGTGCCGATGGACTTCGCCTCAAGTCGCAGAGCAGGGCCTTCAAGTCATTCCGGCAATGTCGCTGGGTATTCAGACGCCAACCCTCCACGACGACATTTTCTCATTCCCGTCCACATCCACTGAATCATCCCCGCATATGCCTCATCTCGCCGTGAGCGAGCGCCAGTCTACATCTACCGATATTGAATTCGTGGCAATTGACGAGCAGCATCATAAGGTATGCCATTAATGACCTCTTTTCCTATTGCCCCTCCATGTCCTCACGAAATATTCGATGAACGTCAAAGATTAAAGAGACCAGACAACCCTCCGCCGCTCGCAGAACCGGCAAGCACAGCGCCGCTTCCGCGAGCGCAAGGAAGCGCAGAAAACCGAACTTCTGTCGCGCCTCGACGAGCTGCAATCGAAACACGACGCAATGGCCAGCAAGCTTGAGTCTATGCACCGGCGGAGTACGACGCTCGATAGCGAGAAGTGCCGCCTCGAGAGGGAGGTCGACACTCTGCGGAAGTCGCGAGAGAAAATTCTGAAAATGTTATGGCGGATATTGTGCGCAATGACGGGGGAGCTACTGGTGGGCGTATGGATGAGCTGTTAAGGCGCGTGGAGAGCAGTTTCTCTATTGGTTGTTGGAAGAGGGGTGAAGTACGAGCGGAGTTGTATTGTTATGCAGACGCTTTTGGAGCTATTTGGGGAGGGGTATGATACTGCCGGAACTGACGCTGGAGCTGATGCCTTCGCTTCGAAAAGGTATAGAGGAGATAGTGACGGTGATGTCGGGATACGACGAACATGAAGGGTCGGGCGTAGGGCTTGGGTTCTTGCTTCTGGTTTTGGCGTGACTTCTTGTTCAATACTAGACTTTCTCTGGCATCGTTCGCGCCGTTGGGCAATTTTTGGCAATTTACCTGGTGTATTCTACAGAAGACTCTGATTTCTGTTACTCCATTCCTATCCTCATCACTGCGTAGGCAAAAATAGGGTATCCACTCCAGGTGAAATACACACCCCGTCCGCAGCATCCCTTTAATCTTCACCAAATATATAAATATATATATATATATATATTTACGACAGTGCCCGTTGGCCGGGCATACCGGGATCGCATCACTGAAGACGAATTTACCGCTAGCGAACTGGTAAATGAACCGAGATACACCACACTGCCATCAGGCTAAAAGACCTTCAACAAAAGCCGCAGTTCTCGATGAGGCTTCCTAGCCTGATACTGCCCGGGCGCTGGCCGGGGCCTTCCTTAGACAGACCTTTAATGTATCTGGCCCCCAATGCCTAGAGGGTCCACGCGAAGATGGTGCCAATGGTGCCGCGCGCTGCAGAAATCAAGCGAGTCGCCTCGCCATTCTGCAACTGGGCACGACTGCAGCCCGCACTGCAGTCCGTCAGTCTTGAAAGACTCTTAAAGCCCTGGAAGTGAAGTTTGTAAAGCGCTGGTTTGATATGAGCCTGCTAGTTTCCACAAATCGCCGCGGGGGGTCCCCCAAAGGCGCTTCGGCTAGTGATTGGATTAGTGGAATTTCAGCCACAATCTGTCTGGGCGTCGCAAGACTAAGTCTTATCAATCAATCGGCGGTGCTGAGCTCAGCGATCTGGACTTTGGCCGATTTTATACCGGCCTGCGATTGCTGGCTGTTGCTGCTAAGGATAAGACAAGAAGAGCTAGGCCACAACCAAGAGTGGGATTGGGGCTGAGCGGCTCGTGCCGCTTGGTAGGATTCGCGTCTGATATTTGCGTGCTTACTGAGTTCTTAGTAAGAGTCGCGGCGGCGGGTTTCCAGAGTTAAGAGTTAGGAAAGAGATCGATAATGTTGATGACAGCTGAGCCGGAAATGTCTTGATTCGCGCTTTGGTTAGGGCTGTGTTGCAATATGTAGCCGGGGTGGGAGTGGGGATGAAGCCCTAATCCGTACATAACAAGAGAATTCTGTTGACCAGTGAGTGCCCGATCGAATAGAAGTATGAGTCTCTACAATACTTCTTAGACGATCAGTATAGAGAGCGGGTCATGTTTCTAGTGGGCAGGACTAGGTTCTTATCAGCCTCGACTTACAATGCAATCTCTACGACCTCACGCTCATTCTACGAACCCTCCTTGCATCCTCCACCAAGGCATAAGCCCTACCTGAGAGGCGAGGCGCCAAACGGCTTAAATCGTACGCGGGCTTGAATCACAGGGTTGACAGGTTTGTTCGACGTCACTATTGCCTGGTTAATATACTATGGCTTATGGCATCTGTTTGTCAGCCAAGACATTGCAGATAGTTGCATGCGGTGGATATGCCTAGGGTCACTTTGTGAGTTTATTTGGTGATGACTCGAGGATTGGAAATCGAGTCGACAATCGCGTAGTTACCTTTACACAGGAGACGAAGCGGAAGGCTCATGGCACGGGCTACGGCGTTGAAAGAAAAGAGCAGCAGCACTATCTTGGTTGGTCATCCAGTTCAAAAGTTTCGATTCCAGTCAGTTAGTCGAATATATCGAGAAAAATGCGTTTCGTTCAAGTTTTCCAGGCTGGTCTTGTGCTGGCTGTGTCTGCGAACGTCAGCGCGTGGAACAGGATCGACAAGGACAATGCTGTAAGGCCACCATATCGATCGCTCCGACGGCCATGATACATGTGAGGATGAAACTAACAGTGCGGAGGCCCTTTTGGTCATTGACCACCAGGTCGGCCTTGCCACCGTCGTTCGCGACTACAGCACCAATGACTTCCGTAACAACATGCTGGCCCACGCTGCCATTGGCAAGGCGTTTGACATCCCCGTCGTGCTGACGACCTCCTCGGAGGAAGGCCCCAACGGGCAGATGCTCAAGGAGATCCTCGATATGTACCCGAACACCACGGTTGTCCGGCGCCAGGGCGAGGTCAATGCATGGGATAACGAGGAGTTCCGCAACGCCGTCAAGGCGACAGGGAAAAACCAGTTGATCGTAGGTGGGATTGTGACAGAAGTCTGTAAGTTTCTCTATAGTGCATTTCGCAGTCTACTTGAGAGTTTATGCTGACTGTAAGGGGCAGGCACCGCGTTCCTCGCCCTCTCTCTCATCGATGAAGGGTATGAAGTGTATGCCAACACCGAAGCAAGCGGAACCTTTGATATCCGTCTTGCAGAGGACGCCAACAGGCGTATGGAGAAGGCTGGCGTTACGCTCATGGGCTTCTTTGCCATCGTCTGTGATCTCATGAGGGATTGGAGGAACACCCCTGGCCTCACCCAGCTGCTGCCTTTCCTCGACCAGTACGTTTGCTGCTGCTGACTATTATGCTGCATGTCTGACGGCTCGTAGGTACCAATTCGCCTATGGCCTTGTTGCGCGCCACCATGCTGCGGCGATTATCAACGGCACTCTTGCGGATGTTGAGAAGGAGCTTATCAAGTATAAACATCACCAGGGCTATTGGATGGCTATTGGATGTAGTCAAGGATAATTGAGCCGTCCGCGACGACTGGGGCAGGGCTTGGTTCGGGGTCTTGGAGGGGGCTTGAGGTTGGAAAAGTCCAGTGCCCGCTGGTCTCTGGTAGTCATTAAATAGCGATCCTGAATAAAACATGCAAGAAGCTGACATATAATATGTCCCTGCTCTCATCGAACCTTTGAGAGAAAATGTACAACAATGTCTACGCTGATTACAAACCGTCTGATGGCAAGTCGGTTTATCACGGATCAATGCGGTCACTCTTCCTACCAGCCGCCAGCAGCCACGTCCAGATGATAAGCACCACCTATAGAAGCAAATAGTTCTATAGCAATTTTGGCCATGGATATAACTTCACAGGAGCCCTGAACTTCCGCAGTTTTGCACCGGGATGTCAACTGAACCCTGGGGAGTTGGAGAGCTGGAGAGATTCCGGGAGGCTGCAGCTTGTTGATCAGGTCTGACGCAAATGTTGGGCCCCCAGCCTGCTTTGGAACTCGAAACCTATATAGTATGAGAACCATGAATGCCTGACATGGTGTCATTAATGGTCAACCAATGTTGGTTTTCTGGTTTGTTGTGGAGTACGCATGTATGCTCAGGGGGGATAAAGGCAAAATGAGGCTGTGTCAGCTACACGCACCTATCCTTCTAAGAAGCTACTGCTTCGACGATTAGCCCGACCTCTCTGTAACTCTCCGATCGAGACTCGATTCCTTAAGGATGCCGGATTCTCAGGGGTTGAGCCCGTGGCCAAACCGCTTATATCACATGACAGCGATCGCCAGCGGCCTCATCCTGTACACCCCGTACACCAATGGAGTGGTGCTTGGAAATATGACTATTTAAGACTAATCTGGAAGCCATAATGCCTTTTGTTTTAGCGATATATTTTCCCAATAATGGGTTGAACGTCATGTGACATACTATATCAGTTCGTTTGGCGCGGGGACATGGGACGACTGATTGATGCAGTGACACATCTAAATTGTTTGTCCTACCGGTTCAATCGAGCGTTGGCTTGTTCTTTAACTGACTGGCTAACATACCAACAGGACATTGACATATTTCATCTCTTATCTGTTGGGATTGCTAGGATGGAGACTTCGAGACCTTGTCTTTGTACAACCTCAACCCTTTTTTTCACCGCTTCTGTTTGTCCAGTGACTCGACTATGGGATAAGGCAAGCAATACATGTCGCCAAACGGAGTCGACGAAGAGTTGGCGAGTACTTTAGTATATTTGTTTTCTAAATGGACTCGAGCCCATTATTTTCGCTTTAACATTGGTCGAATCTGGGAGTAAATATACCCTCTTGCATATATTTCATGTGCTTCTGGCCTGCTTGTTATGCCTACCACGTGTTTACCCCTTTGTCACGAACTATCTACCTCAGATTCCATAATATTGAGACCCTCTTCGCTTTTCTCCTGTGTTGTCGCCCTCAAGAATTACAGATTTCAGCGATGTGGTTGACACTGCTTTACCTCATGTCGAGTTTCACAGCTGTGCTGGCGCTCCCGGCGACTGTTAAGCATCCTCATGAAAGACGAGATGCCTTGCCCGATTATTGGACTGAGGACGTCCGGCTGGACGGGCAGACGGTTCTCCCGGTGCGAATCGGGATGACGCAGCCTAACTTGGATCATGGTCATGACCTGTTAATGCAAATGTAAAACATCATTCAAAGTTGTAAACCTGCACCGCTGACCTCGCAGCTCGGATCCCTCATCGCCGAAGTATGGGAAGTACCTCTCAGCAAAGGAGGTTCATAACCTGTTCGCCCCGGCCGAGGAGAGCGTCGAACAGGTACGCACATGGCTGAAATCAGAGGGCATTTCCGGCACTCGTATCTCGCAGGCTGCAAACAAACAGTGGTTGCGATTCGATGCAACTGCGCAGGAACTAGAGCGGCTCCTACAGACTGAGTATTATCTGTACTCGCATACAAAGACCCGTCGGTCTTACATCGCTTGCCGGGAGTATGTCCTAACTTGGTCTATCAAGCCTGTCTCCTGCTTACTCTGACAAGATACCACGTCCCACAACCTCTTCAAGAACATATCGACTATATTACGCCAGGTGTCAAGTTCCTGGAGATTGCTGGTCCTTCAACCAAGGAGCGAAGCTTGCCTAGACGTGATGCCGCAGATGCTTCGTCTCCCATAATCTATGGGACGAACCTTACCCTATCGCAAGTGGCGAATGACGCGCTCGGTTTTTGCGACCAAGTTATTACGCCAGCCTGCATCCGTGGTATGCTCTATCCCCTGGCAGTAGTTGTTAGCTAATAGGGCAGCCATGTACAACATCTCCGAGGGCACCAGCGCAATTCCTGGCAACGAGCTCGGGATTTATGCGTTTGGTGACATGTATAGCCAGGGCGACCTCGACCTATTATTCTCAGCATTTGCCAGGTACATCTCTAGTCCTTAATCACGGAACAGCACTGACTTTGGTAGCCGCATCCCAAACGGCACACAGCCGATTGTGCATGGTATCAATGGAGGCACGGCTCCCACGTCGCTGGATAATGCCGGCCCTGAATCTACGCTTGATTTGGCAATGTCATACCCGATTATCTGGCCTCAAAATCCCATTATCTTTCAGACAGACGATCATGTTTGGGCGGACCTCGATAACCCCAAGTTCTTAGGCATCTTCAATAACTTCCTTGACGCCATCGACGGGTCATACTGTGATCCGTCAGAGGAGGAACTGGACCCCCCGTATCCGAACCCCGCCCCTGGAGGCTACAAGGGCCAGAAACAATGCGGCGTGTACAAACCCACTAATGTCATTTCCATCTCATACGGTTTCGCGGAATTCGAGCTTCCTATTCGATACAATCGCCGCCAATGCAACGAGTGGATGAAGCTGGGCCTTCAAGGAGTTTCCGTTGTGGCTGCGTCTGGAAACAATGGCGTAGCAACCGGCGGGTGCCTTGGTACGGACAGAAACGTGTTCACTCCTGGCTTCCTCATCTGCCCGTACATCACGACCGTTGGCGGCACTTACCTCCCTGCCGGGGGCGACCCGTACAATCCGCCAGAAGCCGCCGTTGACCCCACCATCACCCCGGAGAACTGGTCGTCCGGTGGTGGATTTAGCAACATCTACGAGCGACCAAAGTATCAAGCATCCGCGGTTGAAGAGTACTTTTCCCGCGCAAACCTGGATTACCCGTACTATGAAAGCGTCAACAACAACAGCTTTGCAGCAAACGACTGCATCTACAACCGCATAGGCCGCGCTTATCCAGACGTCTCTGCAGTTGCGATGAACAATTTCGTCTTCTGGAGAGGAAGTCCTATCGTCGGTGGAGGGACCTCGGCGGCTACGCCGATCTTCGCAGCCATACTCACCCGAATCAATGAAGAGCGACTTGCAGCGGGAATGCCAACGGTTGGGTTTGTCAATCCTATGCTCTATGCGCATCCCGAGGCGTTTCGGGATATAACAGAGGGCAATAACTCGGGATGCAATACGAATGGGTTTAGAGCCCTTGAGGGCTGGGACCCGGTGTCTGGGCTTGGAACGCCGATTTATTCCAAGCTCTTAGAGGTATTTATGAGCGTTAAGTGCAGTCCGTAGCCGATAGTTAGCGCAATTACTAGGTAGACCCCTCGCAATGAGGCGGATTCCGTCTATCTATACAAATAAGGATTATTGTCACTCTAAATCATTGATGCCAGAGCGAAGCTCCCGGTGGGAATGATTGACAGCTCGGAGATCAACTTAGAAGTGAAAATTTATATTCTTCGAGCCCCTAATTCCGAGGTCTATGCATGATGATACGGAATGAGTGCATGAATAGCTTGTCTTTTATTGGTCTATCCACAGAGTATCAAGGGATGAGTTAGGGCAGCGTCGCTCCACATCCTGACCTTAAATTCACATCGGCCAATCAAGCTCGCAGTCTAAAAAAAAGTCCCCCACTATGCCGATGGTAATTGGCCATAGCTGCAATGAGTGACCATGACTCACGCCTTGGCATGCTCCACCCGTGCATCTAGTGCTGCGTTCAGCCATCTAGGAGTCTGCAAGTATGAAAGGAAAACAGTATAAAGCATGATCCCTCCCCAGATTCAGCAGGGAGTCAGGAGCCGCAAGTAACCTATCTACAGGCAGACTTCAGCCGTCATGGCAGACAATCCCTCGAGAAGCGAAGACAACGGCCTCTCAGTGCCTCTCGAAACCTCTCGCGAGAAGATTCCAGAGGAAGAGCTTGCGCCATCATCAGACGAAATCCGATACCCCAGTGCCTTAAGACTGACATTTATCCTCGTTGGTTTAAACCTGTCTATGTTTCTCGTCGGTCTTGACAACACCATCCTCTCCAGCGCAATCCCCAAGATCACCGACCGGTTCCACGCTCTAGGCGATGTCGGCTGGTACGCCAGCGCTTACCTGCTCACAAACTGTGCCTTCCAGCTGTTCTGGGGCAAGCTATACACATTCTACATTGTGAAATGGGTCTACCTTAAGGCCTTGTTTCTCTTCGAGCTGGGCTCGTTAATTTGCGCTGTTGCGCCCTCTTCAATGGCCCTGATCGTGGGGCGGGCAATTGCGGGTGTTGGCGCTGGAGGCGTGACGAACGGCTCCTTTCTGCTTATTGCGCATTCGGTTGAGCCACAAAGACGGCCAACGTTGGTGGGCCTGTTAGGGTCTATGTATGGGCTTGCCGCGATTGCGGGACCGCTGATGGGGGGTGCGTTTACAGATAACGGGGCATTGACGTGGAGGTGGTGTTTCTATATTAATCTGCCGCTGGGGTTGGTGCCAGCTCTTGTGATCTTGTTTTTGATCCCGGCCTTCGCGGGGAGTGAGAACCGGGAGTCCGGGATCGGGAATCAGATTCGCCAAATGGATATTCCTGGCTCGTTATGTTTACTGCCCGGTGTCATTTGTCTGCTTCTTGCGCTGCAGTGGGGAGGGACCAAGTATGACTGGGGAAATGGACGTATTATTGCTCTCTTTGTCCTTGCAGGCGTGCTGCTAAGCGGGTTCACGATCATCCAGTACTTCAGCGGAGACCGCGCGACAGTGCCGCCGAGAGTCTTTGGGAACAGGAATATCTGGGGCGCGGCTCTGTTTGGGTCGGGTGTTACTGCTGGGTTCTTCTTGATGCTGTACTATGTAAGTCCTGACTCTGTTTGCAAGACGTCATCCACTGACAGCGCCCCTAGATCCCCATTTGGTTCCAAGCCATAAAAGGCGCGTCCGCGATTCGCTCTGGCGTTATGAACCTGCCCATGGTCCTCGCCTACGTGGCCTTCTCGCTCTCTGGAGGCTTCTTCACCTCTTTGCTAGGCTACTACGTCCCCTTCGCCTATCTCACTGTGATTTTCATGTCAGTCGGTTCCGGTCTGCTTTCCACATTCACCATCTCCTCTGGATCGCCAGAATGGATAGGCTACCAATTCCTCTTTGGTGCAGGCGTTGGTCTGGGTCTGCAGACGGCGTTTGCGGCGCCCCAGTGTGCTCTCCCGATTGAGGATATTGCCATCGGGACGGCGATTGTCATGTTCCTGGAAAATCTGAGTGCGGCTGTCTTTGTGTCTGTCGGGCAGAATGTTTTCTCAAATCAGCTCAAGACGAATGTCCAGATCTATGCACCGAGTGTTGATGCGGCGCGGTTGATCGATGGGGGCGCGACGGAGGTAAGGAACTTGGTGACTGATGAGACGGTCTACCAGGCAGTGTTGAGGGCGTACAACAAGGCGCTGACGCAGACGTTCTACGTCGGGGTGGGTTTGTCCTGCATTGGTATCGTCGGAGTGGTGTTTTTGCAGTGGATTAATGTGAAGAAAGGTGCAAAAAAGGAGACAGAGAGCCAGACTGATCAGGAGAGTCGAGATGTTTGAATAACAGTAGATACTGCAGCAAGAGGCGATTTTGTACAATGTATTACTCGCTGCATCAAAGGCGTTGTCCCCATTAGGCCACATATATATCGAACTTCCCACTCAGCCAAAAAGGGCTAACCCTCCTTGGAGAGCTAAGTTCTGACTAATATACTGGTTGTCAATATATAACCTTCCTCGTACAACCCCTAATATGCTCATGATTCAAATTTGTGCTCTATGCTCGAACCCTAACTCACTTTCATGGGAGGCCTGCATCATATGACTAGCAGTTCGCATTTGTGCCCGAACAAATAAGGGAACATGCCCTGCCAATAGCCAAAAGGCACGTTCACCTGCTCACTCTACCACTGTTATAAGATTGGGCGTAAGGAGATTGAATCAAGAGCGTTTACATGCAGACTACGAGAAAGGGTTTTTTTTTTTCCCCTTGTCGCCCTTATGGCGAAATTCGCAGCGGCATGCAGCGTCAGACCATGGCTAATAACAATGTCAGTGATTTAACAATACGCCTGATACATATTAGGGAGCAGAGGCTCAGCTGCAACTAGTTGCAGTGCTGCTAATGAGCACTTGCCTTCCTATCTGGTCATAAGGCACATATAGGTGAGTTGGACCCAAGAGCGTTTTTACATTGTATAAGAATTATATGCATGTCACGCCGCTAGGATGGTTCAGATCATGGTATGCAATAGATTCGACATGATCTCCCTCTATTTAGCTATCCGTCAGACGTGGAGAGCCGCAACATAGAACGTTTATGAATTTACAGTAGGTTCCCGCTTATCTGTATAGCCGAGGACTGGCTCTTTTCCCCTACGGTGTCTACGTTTACATTTGTAAATCAGAGGTGACAAGGAGATGATCTTAGGAACCCCGTTGTATAAATGATTAGAGACCCCGCAGCCCTAGCATAAGTGAATCCTTAATCCGTTCAACATTCACCTCATTTCCACATTAGTCCCAAGACCTCATTCCAGCACTACCGCAGATCGTTAACTACCATTGACCCGGAACAGAGTAGAAGACGCTAGGTCATCACTTGATCGATTAGTTTATCTATATATTTGAACATCGTAACTCGTTCAGCTTCCACCCAGGAAATCTATACAATTAATCTACACGACAATCTTCGTGCAAAGCTTGCCCGTGTTCCCACCCTCAAAGAGCTTCATCCACACATTCGGGATGTCCTCAAACTTGGCCTCGACGACCGTCTGCATCGACTCGTCAACCACGATCTTGCCCTCCTTCCAGGCCTGGGTCAGCTCAGCAATAACGTCGGAGAACTTGTGATAGTAGTCGAGCACGATGAAGCCGTGAATGTGCAGGCGCATGGAGACGACTTCCTGCTTGCTGTCAGTAATTGAATGCCGGAACAAATTGGGGTAACAGTACAAAGAAGTTCTTAAGGCCGACGGGATCAGGGCGGTTGTAGTTGGAGATTGTGCCGCTGGTAGAGTTGTTAACGGAGTTACAGTACCGGGATATTCTTAGGAGGCCTACCAAGCAGCGATGCGGCCGTGGCGCTTCATACGAGTCAGCATGAGGTCGAGGATGTTGCCACCGACATTATCTATCCGTATCAGCAAGGTTCAAACACAGTAAGCTCATCAGGGTACACACCGAAGTAAACCTCGACGAAACCCTCGGTCTCCTTGATGAGATCCTGCTCGAACGAGTCCTTCTTGTAGTTAATGCAGACGTCCGCACCCAATTTCTCGACCCAGCGGCACTTTTCATCTGTACCGGCAATACCAATGACCTACCCGTACATCGATCAGCCTTCCGTTCCGCATATACGTGTCAACGTGAATTAAGAGACTCACCCGCTTGCACCCGATGATCTTCTTCGCAATCTGGACAACCATGCTCCCAGTAGCGCCCGCGGCCCCTGAAACAACAACTGTATCATCCTTGGTCGCGCCGACCACCTCCTTGATCCCATAGTATGCAGTGATAGCCGTCATCCCAAACGCACCGAGGAAGTGGCCTAAATCCAGTCCCTCAATCGGCTGAATCTGCTGCAACGACTTGATCTCGTGGACAGAATATTCGGTCCAGTTCGTGGGACCAAGGACAAGGCTACCGACAGGAAGCTCATTTGGGGATCCGGACTCGATAACCTCAGCCAGTGCGAAGGAGGACATGGGCGATCCCTCCTGGACAGGAGGGAAGTAGAGGCGCTCCGGGTCTGCGTTGGGGACGATCCAGGTTCGTTGAGCGGGGTCGTTGGAAAGCATGAGCGTCTTCACGAGGGCTTGCGACGAGCTCGGTTTAGGGACCTCGGCGGTGGTCAGCTTGAAGGTGGGAGAAGGGCCTGACAGAGTTGGGAGGTTGGTGGGCTTGTTGGCCAAGATCCATTGCTTGCTAGACGGCATATTGGCGGTGGTACTCTGAAGCTGTTCGGGCTAGGGCAATGATATCTGACGCTGATAGTACTTGTTCCAGACTCCGTACGAGCCGCGGAGTCTTCTATTTAACGGCTCTGGGGGCGAAAGCCTCCGGAGTATAAGTCGGTGATATCAAGGTCCGAGAGATCCACAGCCGTTGAAAAGTGTCCGAAATTTGTAATAGATCCACTTGGGTCTCGACTTATAGACGTCATTTTGTTTCTGTGAAGAGAGCTAGGTATGCGAAGAGAGTGAAGAACAGTTGGACAATCTGGGTTGTAGATATGAGCCCGGTATTACGGATCCTATAATAACCATAAATATGCATAAGTTGTTAAGCTTACTGCTTAGTGCTGACAGGGTCATCCTTGCTAGTGTGGGGCGCCGTTCTACTTTTAGGACAAGTTTACCGACAAGTTTACCCTATACAGAGCCTGGAGTACAAGCCAGCTCAAGTGCACCACCTCCCCAGCATTAGATTTTTTCTCTTCAGTAATGCGCCGCATAGCTCCACTGGTCACTAGCCACCCTAGCTTCGCCGTTCTCTGATTCTGTGGAGAAATGCGTATGCCCAGACCCTCACACTTTGACAGAGACTCACTCTTTGTCTGCCTTTCACTTACGAGTAGATCCGTCGCAAACGCGGACGACAGCGCCCTGTCAGTGTGCGGCCAGTGTGCGGCCAATATGCTGCGGCTCATATATCCAGTTCGATATCGGGTCCGAACGATATGCTACGACTACAAATATCCTTCCACCTTCATCTTCTTGATCAGGCGTATTTGCTCGGAAGCAATGCGAAATCTACCCAGTAAGCCTAGCTATGCGCATTGATGCTTCACCATTTGATCTTCCCTTATCTTGAATCTCATGGCTTGCTTGTTGTTTTCTGGAATGAGAGTCCACAGCGAGCACCCAAGAACCATAACATTGACTCGGGACCATTACAGCCACGGTTCAACAAGGTTGCCCAATCGCCTAGCGACGGCTCCTGATTACCTCTCTTGCTTCTTGTGTTCCTTCAAAATATGATAATCCATAAACTCGTGATTCTTGAGGACGAGAAAACGCGCGGGAAGCGGTTGGTTTGAGGATGAAGTAAGGATAATCCGCGTAATCCGCGTAATCAATGAGCGGCCGAGGTCGCCGGCTAAGATTCTTCACTGCGCTGGGGACCGCGGTTGTTCTGTAAGACCTTGTAGCTTTTAGATGAAGATCAACGAGTATCTGAAAGTACGTCAGCGGTGTTTGGTCAGGTCGAGTCTGCGGTGCGGTGTTTGACCTAAAGGGGGGTATATGCATTTTTGACACTGTATTAAGACATCTTGAGCGTTTAGCATGCCAATTGAGGTGGTGCCGAGCTGGTATAGGAGTCCGTACCTTGCTCGGCAGTCGGCAGTAGCTTCGTATCCGCGAGACTCCGAAGATGGGAAAATGACCCCGCCTGCTTATCAATCACCTTATCGGTCAACGACATCATAGTGCGGGCCTTTTTTCTTTAGCCCACGGTCTTCCTACCTTCTCAGTCACCAAATCGGACTGCTTGACTATATCTCGACATATCTGACATCTTCCAAGAACAATGCCCTCCCAAAAAACCATGCGGGCAGTCGGTACGCCCCCTTCCCTTCCCACTTCCGCTATCACCAGACTTATGTTGCTCTTCAGCAATAAAGAATGGCAAAGGTCCCGCCGACGCCCTCTATATCGACAACATCCCTGTACCCGAGTATGGTCCCTCACAGGCCCTCGTCAAAGTTAAAGCGTTCGGCCTGAACCGCATGGACCTTCTCCAGCGTGAAGGCCAGTACCCGGTTCCCCCTCAAGCCCCCGCAACGCTGGGTGTCGAATTCTCCGGGACAATCGCTGAACTCGGTGACGGCACAACGGAGGATTTCAAGGTTGGCGATGAGGTTTTTGGTTTGGCATATGGTGGTGCCTATGCGGAGTATATTGCTGTTGCGACGGGGATGCTTATCCATAAGCCTAAAGAGCTGTCATGGGAGGAGGCTGCGGGTATTCCTGAGGTACGTATCATTTGCGTGCCCACGCGGCATAGGGACTTCTTGCTCCGTGCATTAGGTACTGACAATGTGCTTAGACATGGATTACAGCGACCCAAGCTCTGCACCTGGTTGGCGCTTTCAAACCTGGAAACTCCGTCCTCTGGCACGCAGGCGCGTCGTCCGTTTCAATAGCTGGAATCCAGCTCGCCAAAGCCGCCGGTGCGTCCGCAATCTACGTCACGGCAGGCTCCGACGAAAAGATCTCCTTTTGCGTGAACCAGCTTGGCGCGACAGCGGGCTTCAACTATCGGACCCAAAACTGGGCCGAGGAGCTTTCTAAGGTCACAAATGGGCGTGGTGTCGACGTCATTGTCGACTACATTGGTGCGGGCTATTTCCAGGATAATCTGAAGAGCGCGGCACTAGATGGCCGAATTGTGAACCTTGCGTTCCTGGGCGGAATCAAGGTTGAGAATGTGGATATCTCGTACTTTTTGAGGAAGAGGATCCGCTATGAAGGGAGTACGTTGAGGAGTCGGGATGAAGACTATCAAAGGAACTTGAGAAATATGCTTGTTGAGAATGCATTGGACAAGTTGCGAAGGAGGGAGTTTAAGGTGTTTATTGAGAAGGTATTTAGGTTTGAGGATGTGGTTGAGGCGCATAAGTTGATGGAGAGTAACCAAACTAAAGGAAAGATCATTTGTACTATCTAGAGAGATCGCCAGTACATGCACATAATAAATATATATGCACATATATATTTCGTAATTACTACGCAATGTCTCAGAATTGCAGTTAAGTTTGAGTTCATCTATATTTTATATTCATCATATATACATCTCATAAGTGACCAGCACCATCCATCATCCATCTAAACGATAACCTTGTGCTTGGCAGGCTTCTCTTCCTCCTCGCCGAAAATGTTAATGTTCCAGCGAGGCTTGTTAGCCACGTAAGGCGTGTTGTATCGGCGGCGCTGCTCGCCGAGCTTGGAGACCTTGGCGAGCTCCTCCTTGGTGAGCTCGACCTCTTGGAAGTTCTCGGCAATGCGCGAGGCAGTAACCGACTTGGGGATGACCGAGTGGCCGCCGTCCTGGGACCAGTTAAGAATGACCTGGGCGGGGGTGACGGTCTTGCCGAGGCGCTTGGAGGCCTCTTCAGCGACGGCCTTGACGTCGGGGTGGGCGACGAGGAGAGGGACGTTGATCATGTTGTTACCGAAGGCCTAGTTTGTCCATTAGTTCCGGCTGCAAAGAGAGCAGGGTACAACGCTTTCAGGGACGTACGGAGTAAGCAGTGATGTGGATGTTCTTCTTAGCGGCGTACTCGATCAGGTCGTTGCTCTGAAGAACAGGGTGACGCTCGATCTGGTTGACGGCAGGGACAACGCCAGTGGCGTTAATGATCGCCTCGAGGTGCTCGATAGTGTGGTTGGAGACACCAATGGCGCGGGCCTTCTCCTTGGGGAGCTTGGTCATAGCCTTCCAGGTGTCGACAATGGAGATGTTGTCGTCAATCACAACGTCACCGTCGGGGTGGTCACTGTTCTCCTCGAGAGGGAAGTAGTTGTCGCCGGTCTTGAAGGCGACGGGCCAGTGGACGAGGTAAAGGTCGAGGTAGTCGAGCTCGAGCTCGGCAAGGCAGTCGTCGAGGGCCTTCTCAACGACGGCGGGGTCGTGCTGGGTGTTCCAGAGCTTGGATGTCTGGAGGCGGGCTGTTAGTTCGGTCATCCAGACGAGCTCAGACGAGCCATTCTGCTAAGAGGGTCGACGTACGATGAAAATGTCCTCACGCTTGAGGCCAGGGATATCCTTGTAGGCGCGCTTGATGCCCTCGGCGACCTCGCGCTGGTTCTGGTAGATGGTGGCCAGGTCAAGGTGGCGGTAGCCGACCTTGAGGGCCTGGTAGACGGCCTCGCCGACCTGGCCGGGGGCGGACTGCCAGGTACCGAAACCCAGCTGACTGGGTAAAATTAGCGAATTTTACCAATACCGCCATATCGAGAATACGTACGGGATCTGGGCACCGGTGTTGAGCGTAACCTTCTTGCCGAGAGACATTGTGTATGTGGATGGATGAATGGATGGATGGATGGATGACTGGAGGGAATGAGAGGAATCAATGATGTAGGGAGATGAAAAAAGTTGGGAGGGGGAGAGGGGGATAATAAAGGCTGCGCAGCAGCTCCGGTGGGGTTGACAATACCTTGGAAGCCATCGATGCCACCGTGGACGCCGGGCAGTCCTCGATCCAGGTTGAGTCTTCGTTGCGTCTCGATCTTCCCCGCCAACGGCTACCATACCCCTCGGCGGGGTCACCTGATGGCATCATAGGTAACAGCAACTTTTACCCCTCCACCATCCCGCTACACCTCCCGGACCATCCTTTACCACATACAGAGTCTCAGTCAGTATCAATCTCTTGCAGCCCTGAATTACACTGTACTGACCGTCAACAATACTTATCTAGATACTTTCCTGTCTTTCTATGATGTCAGTCGGTAGACACCACTCCGCGGGGAAACAAATATCCTTCCCGATGGGGAAATTCTCCACCAATATCCCACACGGATAATTGTGTCTTGCTCGGCACCCAATCAATCCTTCGGTCCCTCGCTCGGAGTTATCCCGGTTCTTCGCTGCAGGCGGTTAAATTGGTCAATTTCGGTCCCTCTCTGCGCTTGCACCTTCTGAGCCTGTGATGGCGATTCGGTTGATTTCCATTGCTCTCGACCCGAGTCGCGACATTCCACCCCGCGCCCACACCCACTGTCCCGGGGCAACTCCAAGCTGCCGTCGAAGAAGATTCAGGAAGGTTTGTCGAGAGGCTATTTCGACTTACACTAGAACGAAATCCTGAAGCTTCGTGCCATACGGGCCCGTCGTAGGTCTTCTCACGTGGTCATGCCTTGCCTCCACTCCGCCATGAGAGACAAGTGCACGCCGTCGGTCCTTCGCACCATTACGCCAATCGGGTCGGCAGTGGTGGGTTACATTATTGATCATTGAGCGCTCGGCTGATCTTGCCGTCGGCTTCGGGCATGGACCCTCCTGGATTCCTGGCATAGGTAGGCCGATGCTGTTCGGTTCATATGCAAGGTCCATTACCCTATGCACCGCTTGTAGTCGCGGTAACCAATCACCCAGCTGCGAGGGACTTTGCCATTCGCCCCAGACTTGGCTTCAGTCTTGACATAATTGACATATTTCAGACAGTGGACGAAAGAACAGTTTGCTATCTTCATATTCTTCTAGTATCATCAGTTGCGACCTCCCCTCTACGGCCATTTCTGAATATCAGCTACTGAATGACCCGACCTAGGGCCTGTGTGCAGGTATTCCTTCAGGACGTCAAAGATGGGCCGTCGTGGTCAAGCCAAGTAATCTCAGGAGAAGCCGGTGTTTTGGCTCTCGCTAATTACACTGAAGTAATTGCATTGAAGTCGGCTCTGCTTGGTACTATATCGCTTAGACGGGACTGAGTCCGGCCGACGATAAGGTCAGAGTCAGGACTACTCTGATGCATATGCACGGTCCTTGAGTCTAAGAACCGCGTCAGCATTCTCTTTCCCTGCGCGACAATAAGGTGCATAGGCCTTGACCTGAGATTGCGCGTAAGGTGAAGCAAAGGTTTCATGTGTTGGTGAGCGTCAGTGCGCGAATGGTCGAAGAAGATCGAGGTGCCATGAGGATGGCGCCGACTACTTCGTCGTTTTGATGACTCGTCATCCGCCTAGAAGCCTTACAAACAGGATGCCAGCGGGTGTACAGGACATCCCAAGCTTCTGCCTTTCCCAAGTCGTCCTGTTCGGGTGGTTTAGGATTGTTGATCTCACCCATTCCAGCCACAACCCTTGTGAAGCCTTTAATTCCTGAAAGCCTGAATGAGGTCAGATATCGAATCAAGATGGCAGTGTTCTTTCGATCTGGTCGGCCAGGATCCGTACGTCAAGGACTCGTAGAGCGAGGTATTGACACCATAAATCTTCCCCTCACAAAGTGCGTTGACTAGTGCCATAAACAGAGTGTGTTCAGGCAGCGCCTGGATAGATAGTAGCATTATATTGACAATGCTGCTGTATTTATTTGGCACATGCCTAATCAGCTTGCAAGCCAGTGAGCCAGTTGCCATTCTAGTGCGGCGAGACGATTCACTGAACTCCACTCCTCATCAGTTATCGCCAAAAGCTGTGAGGACACTCACTTTCAGTATGACCTCAAGTCTCTGCTCAATCAGGAACCGACACAATATAAATGCAGGACGGTACTCCCAACCAACATTATCCAGCTCAAAATCACTATATGAGCACCAACGATGTTTGTAATGTGGTACATTCCTTGTACGACCTACAGTGAGCAGAGTAGCCGCGATGCGTACGAATACCGTATTATACTTCTTTTATTATAAATACAGACCAGCTGAATAAGGACACTATAATTTATGCTCACAGCTCTAATCGAGGTCAGTAAATCAATCGATAAGGTGAGTGCAGAGGGTTCATCGTAGCTATCTTCCTCTTCGATCTCATAGCAAATATGCGTCTCGAGTTTCAGAAGCTCAGCAAAATGAGCATCACTTAATTGTAAATGGCACTTCACAAGAGACAATGGAGTCTATTGCGTATGCTGGAATTTAACAAATGTGTCAACGTCATAGTGGGTGCCATTCTGGATCAAATTGAGCTTAGTCACTTTTCCAGTTGCGTTTGTCAATATATATATCCTAAAACCCAAGGCGCACAAATACAGCACAGAGTTTAAGCTCAATCCTTCGACAAGCCACCAAACTGCTTAATCATCAATCAAATACACAGGGCTGATGAAATATCGCCATATGCCATTTTCTTGACACCTTCGGTATCTTCATCATCGCATTGCGTAGCCCCAATTTCCCGTGAAACCGAACAGGAAAGTGAGCACGTGCCGGGCATTACCAGGCTATTTCAAAGCCGATAATTGGTATTAAGGATTATACAGAAAGACAAATATTAATTAGGTCATCGAATCTCATCCCGAAAGTTAGATCTATTGGATACTAGCCTTGCTGTGCTCCAAATCTGTGTCTTTTTGTGATACCCCGTTCCGAGGATAATGCGAAGCCACAGGGCCTGGCGAGTATTCTGTGGATTACGTTTATGCATCCCTTAGTAAATCATGCCAGAAGGAATTGATAGATATATACAAAGTTCGCTCTGATTAACAGCCAGTAGATTATACATGTATTAAGTTGTGGATAAGGAATAATTGAATGTCTGTTTGCTGTCGATTTGAAGATGTTCGTGTTCTAAATATAAAGCATGAGATTAAGAACCCAGAGCCGAGCCACACTATTCCAAGAAAGGACAAGCCCAAGAATGTCCGCCAATGATTGCTCTCGTACTGTGGGCCTCAGCAAAAGGAAAAGTGCTTTCATTGGCTCTCACTCGCCAAGCGCTCGCCATTCGCCCCTATTATTGCTCCATCCCTGCCGAGCGTCAGAGATGCGCGTTCCAGCTGGCTGCTTACGTACGTGCAGCGCTGCCCAGTAGGCCAGGCGTGAAGGTGGAATTCCCAAATGGGTTAGTGACACGGCGACCTGGACCTCAACTTCAGCCAATTTCATCCTCCCCCCATGTATCATTTATTGTCGTAAGGTCTTCTTCCCAGACTCCATCCGGTCGTTTTTCGCCAGTTCTCTACTTTGCCGTCCATTGCGCCCGCCTCTCTGATCCGCGGAGAGGTTCGTCCTGATGGCCAAGCGGCGACTCTTCCGTTGGCCAGCCCCCCGGACCACTGGCCTGACGTTCCTCGCTCTGCTGCTGAGCAGTCTCACATTGTTCCTGTATGGCGGGGGGTCATTTCCCATGACGCCAGCTCAGCGAGGTTCGTCTTTACAAAGTGCGCAGTCAGTCGACAATACTGACGGCGTCATCCCAGCGCAAGAATCGCTCCACGACCAGGTCATCCGTGAACTCGCCGAAATCACAGCGACATATAGCAATACAAGTCGAGTCGGGCTAGTACTAGCAGCCACACAATCTGAGGACTTGCAGTGGCTTCTTGAATACTGCAGGGAGCGGTTCGTCTACCCCCGAAATCTTCAAGCGGATCAGCGAAGGACTGACTTGTGTCACTGTTTCACAGCGGCCCCGATACAATCCCATTCATTTACAGCACCGACGAGAAACCGGACCCGCGCCTCCTCCTTCCACGCACAACCCGTGGCCGCGAAGCAACCGCTTATCTCTCCTATATCGTGGATCACTATGACAAGCTCCCGCCGTACTCGCTCTTCATCCACTCCAACATCAACCAATGGCACAACGACCTTTTCGGCCCGTTCACCAGCAACGCCCTGCGCAATCTCCGCCTCGAGGCTGTGGATGCAATGGGTTACGTCAATTTGCGCTGCCAGCATGACCCTGGGTGTCCGACGAGCGTGCACCCGTGGAGCCCGACGCAGATCGATATTGAGAAGAACGATATCCGCGCATTCTTCCCAGAGGTATACCAGACGATCTTCGATGTCCCTGCTGAGCAGGTACCCGAGCATATCGGAAATGTATGTTGCGGGCAGTTTGCTGTTAGCCGCGAGCGCATCCTGCAGCGTCCAAGGCATGACTACGAGCGAATGTTGAAGTGGGCTGCGGAGACAGAGCGCACAGACAGTTTTGGGGTTGGCTGGGTATACGAAAAGATCTGGCACATTATCTTCGGGATGGAAGTTATTTAGTATGTCTCACTCATGTTCCGGTTCCTATCACTTGCTAACCAGCTTGATTGCAGTTGTCCCCGCTACGAGCAATGCCGCTGCGACGTTTACGGATGGTGCGGCCCGCTGGCAGACACAGGCGAGACACTGCAGGCAGTGCGCGCCCCAGCTCCGGCCTCATAAAATCTACCTACGTAATATAGACGACTGACGGAACCCCTTTTTACCCCTTCACTGCTTTTGCTTTCTGATTAGTTCGAATTCCCACCTGCTTGTTTCTTATTCCCTTTGCGTCAACTTGACCTACCTTTGTATATTAAGTACTTATCATGAGTGAGTCCGGACGCATACGCTGCATTACATTGAAACGGTGTCTGGCGAGTTCGGAACGAAAGAATGAGAATGTTCATGACTTGGATAGTGTTCGTGGTGGTTATACCCCTTGCCTTTACCTTATTTCTTCACTTGGGTAGATAGCTTGTTTAGCTTAGATAGGACCGACAAAATGGACATTGATCGTCATTTTCGTTGGCTTGTCATATATAACTCTTACTTCTGCCATCCGCCTCAGGCTCCCCATTTATAGCCCTCTGGTGTCTCGCCCCATCAAACCCCCCATCTAGCTCAAACACTGTCCCTTCCTCAACAATCCTCTCTGACCTCTTCGCTCCCTTGGCCGGCACCGCAACCCCCGAAATCTCATGCACATTCTCACTATCCAGCATTGGGACATCAGATTCAGATGGCTGACGCGCTGGACGCGGAGGCGGTCGCGCTGCAGAAGGTGTGGTGGTGAAGAAGAGCGCATCGCCTTCTCCGTCGTTACGTCTACCGTCTGGAAGATTCGAAGACCCGTTAGTTCCTGGTATTAGCGCCGTTGGAAGAGGCATTGAGGACGGATTCGATGTGCCAGCTGTTAAGGAGGAGGGAAACGTTGACGATGGATGATAGGTACTTGGTGAGGTTATGGACGTTGTGGCTGTTGAGACAGGGCGGCGGGGTATCGATCCTCTTTCTCCCCCTCCTCTTGCTGCTACTGTTGCTGCTAACACTGGCGCAGAGCCCTCCGCTGGACTCGTGCTCGGGCTTGTGCTGTGGTCGGGGCCTTTCTCCTCGTCTTTCGATTTCGCAATAACGGCAGTCGCAGCACCATTTGGGAAACCTCCGCCAATGGTAGCAGCATCAGCGCCTTGAATAACACGGTTCTTCCTCCGCTTGCGGAGAAACAGCCAAATGAGAACGAGGATGATGAGCACGCCGACGACCACGCCGACAACGATACCCGCTATTGCGCCGCCGTCGAGGCCCGAGTCGGCGCTGGAGTCTGTCGCGGCAACTGATGAGGTTGATGTTGGGGTGCTGGTAGTTGTTGCGGTTGAGCTAAATGTAGATGTCGACGAGGCACTCGTAGTAGCGCAAGTATACGAGCCCCGAAAGACCTCGCCCTCAGCCTCTTCCGAACCAGCCTGATTTAGAGCACCGATATCCGCACACCCAGCCGAACCCGTGGCCACGATTTCCGAGTTTCCGCCAACGCGCTCGAGCTCTTCAAAGGATAATCTGCAGCAAGTATCAGCGAAACCAAACTTCCAGAGCCGGAGAAACAGTGGAAAGGGACCTGAGTACCTGTTGAACCCGCCAGCTAGATGCACACCCCCCCGGACAATCTCCAGACTATCCATCACGAGATCAACGAGCGCATTGTTCCCCTGCACTTTCAGATCCCCGCCTATATTGGACAAACTGCCTAGGCTCAGACGATTCAGCTGCTCGTTCCCTGTGACAGTAACTGAGCCGCCAACATCCTCGATATCCGGTAGAGAGATGCCGACGAGGTCCGTGGACTCAATGATCAGGTCCTCGCTGATGCGCTTCAGTCCGTCGAGGGCTAGGGTCCCTGATGCGGAGGGAGCGACTGTCACGCTGCCGCTTACGCTGCTGCATCTGTCCAATGCTGAATCTGCGGACGCTTGCGAGGTTATTATTATAGAGGCGCCTGAAAACATGGTGGTCAGTTGGGTCATCTGAAGGGGAAAGTAGGGGTAGACATCTGTACAGGATTGGGCTGAGACGGGCACGGCGCCCGTAAGGGCGTAAAAAAAGAGTAGGGATAGCATTGGCATGGCATGAGGAGACTGTAAAAGGAATGCATCATGAGCTCTGGACACGATGCGATGCCTGAAGGGCCTGCTCTTTAACTTGCATTCACTGCAGCCGACGGGACTAAGGGTTTAGCTCGCTTGGCTTCACTTGGACATTGTTGATCTGTTCATTTTATTCTCCGGAGACAAATATCGCGTGAAGTTTTAACCTGCTGCTCAAGCTTCCAGCTGAATGGCTATTGAGAAGGCGCGCATAGCACCAGAGCCCACTTCCAAGGCCGACTATCTAGGGTTACTTCTGCGGAACGGCGGTGCCTGATGGAACTGAGGAGCTTTGATGTCAAGATCAACACCTGCACTGCCTCAGTGGTTACCCCACTTGTCTCTGCATCTGCCACTCTTATCCTAGGGTCCTACTTGGAGACCAATCGTACTCCCACGGGGTAAAACGTACTCCAGTTGCGATTGATCGCGAGCTCCCCAATCCGATCTATTCTTATCGGGACCCTGAGTGCAACTCCGTACGGGTGCATAAAACGCAGGCAACATCATTTCCGTGCTCACTCTCGAGTCTAATAATACTATTAGTCAAACCTACGTCTACGGTGCGGGAGATACTCTGCTAGACAATGTCACCTGTGATGGTTCAACTGGCGCTCTGCGGGTGCAGGACTGTAGCTTAGCCACTCGGCGTCTAAGCCTGGTTCTAGCTTAACACACATGCAGGGTTATCTTCCGGGTCGTGGATAGCGGTTATAAGGTATCCAGCGCGGAGACAAGACTATCTATCAGGATATTGCCGGGTGAATCGCCGGAGAGGGAAAAGATTACTTTCATAGCGTCTGAGCTTGTTCGAAGCATGCGCCTCTCAACCAAATCCGAAACTCATATGGGAAGACTATTGGTGACTGCATGATGTATACATTTTTTGGGTAACGTACATACAGCGGACGGGCATATAAAGCGAGCTGACACAAGCGAACTGACCGGGTTCGGTGTCTGAGTGGAGAGCAGAGTGGAATAGTGGACTACTCAGAGTTAAACTCCAGCAGGTGATTTCTAAACGGCTAAAAGGCACGAACACCTAGAGGTTGAATGGGGTCGCTGAGACGAAAACGCTAAAGAATTGCAAGGCTAGGGAACGCCACGCGTGATCGTCGAACTGGGTATAACGGAGAAAAATTAGAGATCAAGTAGCTTCGTTGCGTAGTCATCATAATCTCAAGTTGTATCTGATGGCCCCGTAATTATGAGGGAAAGAAATATGTATTCATAAAACATCTGGGAATCGAATAGAACACAGGGCTATGTCAAAAACGCGGGCTCCAGCTACAGTCGAGATTATGAAGCTCATTCCACTCAGCTTCCAGCTGGCGGACAATCCAGGCTGTAGGCCAGCCGATTTGCTTTTCCACATACTCGAGGAACTCAATGGACCCCAGATGCTCAGCTGGGTGTCGGAGGCAGAATCCATCTATGTACTGTTAGCGGAGCATGAATTCGGCGAGCACAATGCATACATCGATGTAGTAGATGGCAACCCATGAAATAGGCGTTGATAACTGTTTCGTTTGACTTTGACAAGCCAATTACGTTGACGAGATGGTACGCGATAGTTTGCTTGGACGGTCAGAAAATGGTAAGTAATGTTTAACTAAGAACGAACCTCTTCTATACGCCGAAGTCTAGCCCGTTCGTAGTCCATCACAATCCTCTGGTGATTATTCGAAGTCGCAAGGATAATGCGAGAGGCATGGTAGTATTGTAGGCCGACGACTAAACTGTCAGTATCGGTCGATCCGGAAACGCGAAAGGCGTACCTGCTGGCGGAGACACCATCCACAACTCCGGGAAAGGTTTATTTGCTTCGGCATTGGCCTCCTGATGCTTCAACGGCTGCCAACTGATGGGCTTTTCTCGATACCACTGGTCAACGCAGTCGGACAAGTACTGCCAATCGCTCTCGGTGAAGCTGTATCCATTCGGTTCCGAGCGAAGTTGGATAATTCTCGCGCACAGGAAAATGATTCTGTTGGCATAAGCTGCATCATCCATTCGTTGGAACACCGAAGAGCGCTCATAGTTCTCTAAATTAAGCTGCATGGGCTGATATTCAACAAGACAAGCATATATAGCCTGCCGCAGAAACTGCCAGCTGACTGCCTCCGCCAGCCCCCCTGAAGACGCCGATTTGGACATCGTGTTTAAGAGTCGGGTAGAGCCCAGCCAGTGACACTTTTCGTCCGTGGCCCGCTCCAGTTCCTCGTAGACACGTAAAATTACCACGGTGATCAATATGTTGTCGTCGTAAAACCCTTCGGCTTTGGAAAGTGCTCGGAGGAGCATTTCAATGCACTGACTGTGGTACTCTGAGGCCTCCCAATCTTCAGTTCCAGACATAATCGCTGCATGCCGCGCGGAAAACGCCAGAATTGCTTTCATGATCATCGGCACCTGAAGGGCTCTCCGAGGAATCTCTGTTGAGAAATGCGAGTTCTGATCGCAGACATCAAACTAAACAGGTCAGTGTCTATTTCGACTCGCCAGGATACACAGACCTACTCTAGGAGCTAGCGTTTGGATGAATGAGCGGAGAAGGGAAGCTTCGCGCGTTGTCATGGACGAGATGGAGTTTTGGCGCGGACTGAGAGAGCTTAAAGACGGTGAAAAGTCGGCCCATGTACTCACTGATGGCAACGGAGAAGTCCCGTTCGCGGGCCTGGGAGATATACTGATAGACGATATCGTCCGCCGCTCGTCTGGACTGGTACCGGCCAACTGAGCTATTAAATGCTCATGATTGCCAGCTTGAGCCGTATCCTCGCGCGGACTGGGTGTGTGAGGGATTTGTGTTTGTGATATCGCCGATGCCCCGTCAGACTGAAGTTGGTTATTCCTCACGACATCGGGTATAGCATCGAAGTCGGGATCTTCCGCTGATTCCTCAATGAACATCACTAACCAAAATATCAGCACCAATCGAGACACCCAAAAGAATGATTGAAAACATACAGGATTGGGGGACTTTCACCCACGGCTGCCGGGAAGACCACGCGAGCTCAAATTTGGATGAGGACCCTTGACACTTCTGGTATACATGGCGGACAGTTTTGAAACGGAACGGGGGGTCAAGACGACACGCCCGCGATAGACGCGAGCATTCATTACATGATGAAGCACCTTCACCAATAGTGCATTTTATATGGCGAAGACGACAACGCTCGCATCCCCTACCGATTCGCATGGCAAGTAGGGAGCTGAGCGTCCAGCTAGGTGGAAAGTCGATGATGGCAGTCACATCGGCGGGTGGAGATACCCATCGATACAGCTGGACTGAAGATAAAGCTAGTCAAAACGATGCAGGGCAGATGGAGGATGAGGCAGGGGATGAGCAGGAAAAGGACTAGGATAGCGCTGAGAGCCAGCTCCCTTGAGTCTTCCGACAGCAGTGTTTCCCCGCAATCCCCCGGAGTGCTGAGTCAGCACAATTTCACAGCCCTGATTGGTGCCCTCACTGGCCCTCACCTACTCGGACGGCCTCCGAGACCCGATCGAGTCTTGTCGCTGACTCTCTGCAGCGTTACTGGACATGGCTGAGTTGGCAGGATGGCCACTGTGGCGCCGATCGAGTCTGGCCCTTGGGACTCACTCAAGCCATCAGTTCAGTTACCAAGCCTAAAGCATTGTCTTCCAAGCGCACTGTCTTTTCAACGCACTAAGGATTGGAACTGGAAATCCGTTTTACAACACAGATAAGACCGGGCTCGACTCTCAGACAGCGGGCCACACCCAATCCAGGCGTCAGAGCCCACATCCACCCATATCCGCCCATATCTCGATAGAGGAAGAGCCTAGGTGATTTCTCGCCATGGTGCACCAAAAATCTCTTCCATTGTCGATATTTCTCGATGCATGAGCGATCGCAAGCCAGTCGAATACGCTTTACCGGGGTCAAATCGTTCCAGAAAAGGCCATAAAGGAATATGGACAGGCGAAAGGACCTCCCAGCTCTGTAATACCTACCAGTTTGCAGTAGTTGATGTCTGTTCGTTTCGTGCAAATTCAAATGGTGGTAGGTGCTACCGTCCGTGAGGTTGTTTAGAGTCAAAGGTAACTGACCAACTTCCATAAAGTCAGAATCTGGGATAACGATGCTCATCTGCGTCCTGATTAGTGTGATTGCCTTGGCCTGCCTAGACACTATAATGAACCTGAATAATACGCCATCAGGGGTATTTTGAGGCGTCTGTTGCCGCACAAGTCCCAGCACCGCATCGTCGAATTTGTCGCCATTGAGATGCCCTCATAGATCACTAGACGTCCAGTTGACACCGTCGCCTATGGAGGATGCAAGCATTGAGTATTGAGATCGACTCGTCCGTTGGCCCCGACGTTGCTTTCAATGCGAGGGTCGTTCTCGCTATCGGCCTGGATCGTCTGTCTTTGACCAGGCCATGCTAGAATGTGAACGGAAGGACAAAGGCCCAAGAGCGATGGCGGTTCTAGGCCGGCGGTATATCATGCTGCTCCTAAATCAGGCGTTGAATGTGCCTGCACGGCCGATCGTCTCATCGTCGACAAAGGACGGTGTGTTTAATGGCCGCGACCGTCCAATGTCACGACTTTTGGTCCTTTACTACTGGGGCCTCCAATATTTATAACAAAAGCCTGGCATGCGCCTCGGAATATAAAAACCGAGATTTGATGAGTCCCCTGCGGTCAGTAAGGGCGCTGAGGATCGTATGATGTCGCAGCCCGGTGGAAGCGGAGACCGGGTTCCAGATCTGATGGCCGAACAACAGGCTGAGGAGTCCGCAGGAAAGCTTCTTGCATGAATTCTCGCTGTATCTACTCTAGTTACAGGTCCACGTAGAAAATCAAGCATGATCAACAGTAATTGAACACTCGGCAGAGTCGAGGATCGTTGGGTGCGGCCCACGGCCCACTGATCGGCCATCTTAGGTACGCCTCCGCGTTTGCTGAAAGAATTCTCCCTCAACGCCTCGACAGTGTTCGACTGTCAACAACTGGACACCTGCGCCCCTCAGGATGCAGCGGTTCGAGCCGCCATGACGAACCGTGACCCCGATTTCCGCCATCAACTGGGCAGGTTCCGTCTCCAAGTCGATCCCCGTCAATCCTCGCAGCTGCCCCTCCCAACAGTGTCCTCAACGCCGGCGACTTCGCTTCCCTCGTCGTCCACATCCTCCACGGCCGCTCCCGCTCCTCCTCTGCCGCACCGTCTCGCATCCCGTCCCAAGCGCGTCTCAACGGCTTGCGACTTCTGTCGTAAACGGAAGAAGAAATGTGACTTTCGCTATCCTAATTGCTCCGCCTGTACTCGAGCCGGTGTGCGTTGCACCATCGCACCGCCCGGCCCGCAAATCACAAACCCCGTTCCTCGCGATCAGCTCGAGCGGCTCCAGGACCGCGTACAATGGCTAGAAGAGATCGTCCGGCGCAAAACTGGTGTTGCCGTTGCGGACAAGCCGACAGGCAGCGCGTTGGACGAAGATGGCGACTCAAACTCCTGGCACCAGCTGCCTGCCATCTTGATCAAGGTTGATCCTAGCAGTCCGCAAGACGCTTCCACAGTGGGAGGATCTACGAATGGTCTCGATTCAGGCGCGAGTCCAGCGTCAACCGATCCGTCGGCAGTGGGAACCGAGCTCCCCAATGTTGGTGAGATCTTTCGCGACAAACTCGAACACCGTCGCCCTTCCATAGCCCGACCGGTTGTTTGCGCTTCCCCATTGCAATTTCTGCGGCTTGCATCGCTAGAAGAGGCTGAGCGGGTGGCTGGCCAGTATTTTGATAGCATGGGGTATCAGTATCCGTTTCTACACCGTGTTGAGTTCTTCGACAACCTTCGACGGATCTATGCCGGCGAAAATGTCAGCCCGGAGGTGCACCACAGCTATCATATCACTATTGGCATTTCCTTGCTGATTGGGTCTGCGGAGGATGCTGAGACGAGAGCCTTGGAGTTTTATCGTGCAAGTAATAAAACGCTTTCCATAGCTCTGCACAACGAAGATCTCACCGCGCTCCGCGCGCTGCTCAGTCTGGCTCTTTATACCCTGTTCGCGACCACCGGTCCCAGCATCTGGCACGTTCTGGGCACCGCCCTACGACTTACTACCAGCCTAGGTCTGCACAAAGCACGGCACCCCACTAATCTACACGATGACGAAATGACTAAACGCGCCTTTTGGAGTCTTTACAACCTAGATAGACTGATCGCCAGCACACTAGGCAGACCACTCGGGATTGCTGACGAAGATATCACCGTATCCCTACCGCGAGAGTTGAACGACGACGGAACAGAAACGCCAGGAGCCAGCTCTATGACCATTCCAATACAGGTCATTAAGCTGCGCCGCATCTTCTCCCGAATCTACCGTTACCGTAAGCCCCCCTCTCCTATACACCGAACAGCACAGCGTTACTAAAGAATCCAATGTCTACAGTATACAGCACAAACCAACCCCCACCAACCCCCACCGAGCTCTCCATCAACCTTCGGCATTTCCGCCAAGAACTTGATGAATGGCGCAGTACCAGCCCCGTCTACCCGCCAGCCCTCCTCTACTCAACTAGTTACTTCGACTACCTACACGCCACAACCCTTCTCCTCCTCTACCGCCCCAGCCCACGCAACCCAACCCCAGACCAAGCGAGCATCATCAGTTGCGGTAACGCTAGCATCGCCGTGATCCGCTCCTACTGGGAAAGCTACTGTGCCGGAAAACTGAAATGGATCTGGCTCACGCTCAGCCAGCTCTATTTCGCTGGTATAACGATCCTCTGGTGCCTGAATCGAAACTTCCACAGCGTGAACGAGGGGCTTGGGCCCGTTTGGGAGCCGGACGAGTTGATGATGCGAAGGGCGATTCAGGCCGTCGTTGTCATCCTCGAGGCTTTTGGAAAACGTAGAGCTGGAGTTGATAAACTGGCTGAGACGTTCCGCGCGCAGAGTACCACTATCTTCAGCCATTTGGCTTATCAGCGGCAGCAGCAGCAGGCTATGGTGCCTCCGCCGGTACCTCAACCGCAGCCAGTGGTAAATCCAGTGTATATGGCGCCACCAGTTCCGCTGGCTCCGGTTCTGGATGATGTGTTGTTGGTTGATGCCTCTAGGACGATGCCCGTCATGGATCCCCAGATGGCAGAGCAGTTGTTTTACTCTTACGATTGGTTTCAGGAGGAGATGGCGACGTATTACACCTTATAGAAACTCATGGATATGGAGCGTTGGATATGGATGCCCTGCCATGTGACTTTGTTTCCCGAACCGTGATGTGATATGTACACAAGATTACCTTAGTTGGTCTAAATATTATATACAAAAGTCTAGTCTTGATAAAGCGTAGTTTATTAATCCCAAGTGGCAGGCCCGAACCGCTCATGAGGTGGAACAGCCTTCCACGGGGTGCCGCGACCATCGGCTGTTCTCATGAAGACTTCGTTTCCCCACCACCTCAGCGGCCCAGCAGGTAGCATGATACAAAAGAAGATAACGACGGTGGAAACAGCAACGCCCGAATCAAGGGCTGCGCTTAGGACATAGTCTGGTTATTGTTAGCCGGTGCCCACATTGTTCTGAGGAAGAAAGCTTGAGGCAGGTAGATGACGTACTATACTTCGACCACCAAGCTGGACGTTTCCGTTTGACTAGACCATTGAAGATAACATTGACGACCCACCACGACGAAAAGTTGATCCCTGTGGCAGGCGGGACCATGCTCATTGCGCCGAATGCGACGGGCCAGGATATGTAGTTTACTGCTTTCCAGCGGCGCCCGAGTAGGTACGTGATAATGACTACCACAGGACCGGCGAGGAAGAACCAGAGGAGATTTCCGTAGATTTGGCCGGGGCTGAAGTTGCGCGCGGGGCCTAAGGCGCCTGGTTTGTAATGACAGTTAGTTGGAGTTCTGTAAATTAAGCCGTAGAGTCCACTACGTACCCCAGATCAGAGATGAGGAGAATGTGACTAAACCATGCGGACAGGTGAAGCCGCCATCAGCATGCGGGGTGCAGATGCCGTCAAAACGGGTGAGCATGAATACCGTCACGCCGCATTGCACGATTGCGCCAATGAGCGTAGCAAGACCCTGTGCAAAGAAGAGGGTGCGCGGTGCGATGTGGAGGTAGTGCGCCAGTTTCATGTCTGCGACAAATCTGGAAATTATATTAGAGACATTAAAGACACATGATAGCGGACTGTTGGTACTTACTCTAGTCCCTGCGAGACAGTCACATATCCATAGAATTTGAATGCCATGTTAGCCACAGGCTTCCCGAGAAAGGCATAGCCGCCGATGAACTCGGTGATTAGATTCAGTTGGTTGCTCGTAATATTCGTCAACGCTTTAATGATGCCCACAGGGATGAAATATATTATCGGCAAAACGAAGGCAAGAAGGACGCCCCACGCTGGCAGACGCGTATCCCACACCTCATTGTTGACAATACTGAGTATGAACATTAGAAGGCTTACTGCGCCAAACCACCACCAGGGGACTGGGGCATATGATTGCATAAGCCGTGAGTGGATATCTTTTTTGTGTCGGCCACTCCACTGCTGAAGTAGGTCCTTTCCATGGTATAGTGCCGTGTGAACGAATATCCCGGTGAGATTGGCGAATGCCACGCCGTAGGTGACGGCAAAACCAGCGGGGATGAACATCGGTGAGTAGTTTCGATAGGCCTCCACGTTGACGGTGCCATTGTTGGTGTTCATCACACGGCGCGTATCGTACATGCGACCAGTGTTATCGAAGGTGTTGGAGTCGAGGAGCGGCAGGTAAGCGGAATACCATGTGTTCGTGTAATAGATAATAGGGACAAGAATCCAGAAGAAAAGGACAAACGATCCCATAACGTTTAACCCTGCCCAGAATGGGACTAGGAGAGGGCTGTCATTGGCGAAGACAACTTGCGACCAATCCAAGGTCAAAAGCGACATTCCCAACCCGGTTTTCTGCCCGAAGAGCTGATTGACCACGACATTCGTTGGTGCTATCCAGCACACGAAGCTGAACATACTAAGGGCAGTAAACAAATACCCTGGAAGAAAATACCAGAGCGCGCCGCCAACGAAGACAAGGAGGAAGAACTTCTGCCGCGTGATGGTCCATCCATCGGCTACTTTGTTCGATTTTGAATGCAAGGTAGAAAGAAGGGCTGCATTGGACAGAACCTGCGGCCAGATCATAGTCGCTGGTTCCACGAGCCAGCGTGAAACCATCCCAGCGACGCCGAATCCGAACAGTTGGGTCGTGATGCAAAAGAGTACTTGAAAGCCACCTTGCGACGGCATATGGTAGAATTTGACCATTGCTTCAATGACCTGAGTGGCCGCAGCTGATCCGAACGAGACATTAGCCATAATCGTGATAAGGGCATGCTCTTTGATGTTGAAGCAGCGGTCTGGATTGAGCCAACCCAATGGCATCCATTTCGCCCACGCACAGCCAACGGGATATGCTACCAGCTGAGCGACCAGCGCACTAATTCTGACACTAGGTTGCCGCAGGCTAAAAAACTGATTCAATCCACTTCCGATCTAGGATAGCACTCTCAGTCAGCTTCGGAAATTGAAAAAGTGGGAGGTCAAACCGCTGAGGGTGTGCATACAATCGTGAAAATAATGCCAATTATCCACATTCGGACCGTGTTAAGAGGCAATTCTACGTCGTCTACAGGCCGAACGACAGCTCGCACCTCCGGGAAGGGAGAATCGTCCGCCTCATAGGGGAGTATTTTTTCAGCATCGTGGTCATCAAGAAAGGCATTGCTGTCGACAGCGTCATTGCTCTCCACGTTATTGATCGGAGATTCCTGTGAAAACACGATATTCGTATCAGTACTTGGCCTGCAGAAGGCGGACTAAGAACCGCTGAGATATTACTCAATGCAGTAATATCATGAATCAAGCGCCGTCTCGTAGTTAACAAGAAGCCCAATGAGAGAGCATTGAGAGGCAGTATTGGATGCAACCCACCTTGCACGAGCCTCCGCTAAGAGGTTTCGCTTCAGTTTCCCGCATCATCCATGACACGCCGAAGCCGGCGTAGGAGGCCCAGCGCTGGGAGAGCGGGATCGAGACCTCTGGTGTGGGTTATCCGAGAGCGAGACGGGTGGAGTCGATGCCCCTGGGGTTGATCGTTGATCACCGAGATCAACGGGTGCGTCGGTAATTGGGTATGGTAATATCAGGTCGGAAGGATCATGTAACGTTTCTCGGTTGTGTTGTTGCCGGTGAGGCTGGGACGGTTGTCAACTTAGGAACGAACTGAAGAGTGGAAAAAAGAGGCTGTGGAAGATAGGAACCATGCCTGAGGCCACACATCCTCCACCGCTCTGGTTGTTACACAGTCGCCTGTGCTGTGGCCATTAAGTGTCGAGTTCTCTCTACAGATATGTTCTTTGTATCAACGCACACGGGGCTCCAGCCATGTAACACGAATACGGACACTTCTAGCATCCTGATAGTGCACATTGCACGCCATTGCAAGCGAGTCCCAGCCCGATTTGCGAGACTCCGGTCCCAGTCGGAATGATCCGCCCGTCAATCTTCTCCTTCGAGTTAAGCTGGCAGACTACTTGAATTGGAACCACAACCAGCCGGTCATTCGCCAGTCTATGACCTCCCTTTGGCAGAGTGGACTGATGGCGGGCCAGAATTCCGACAAATCCAGCAAACGAGATGCAATGGAGGGGTGCCATCATGAGCCCTGACCATCAACCAGCGGATACAGCCGACCGTCTCTATCCGCATCGATAAACCCCACGGCGCGATGTCGGAACAGGAAAATGACAATCAACTAGATTGGAGAGTCTCTGTTGCAATGACATTCCGGCGTTGCCGTCTCTTGTTTCCACCAATCTGCAAAACCCTTGCTGCTCGTTGACGGCTCATCTTTTCATTAAATTTCTATATCTCGTCCGTCAAGCCTCGTTCCAGGCGGTCCAGGATTCGTCACATCATCACTCCCTACGGTTTTCATACA
This sequence comes from Aspergillus spinulosporus, assembly GCA_003574815.1. Taxonomy (NCBI): domain Eukaryota; kingdom Fungi; phylum Ascomycota; class Eurotiomycetes; order Eurotiales; family Aspergillaceae; genus Aspergillus; species Aspergillus spinulosporus. The sequence continues at coordinate 953,255 of QPHH01000009.1, read as the reverse complement.
TATAGAGAGCATCGAGGCGTCCATTCTCGCTAGGTACCAGGAACCCCAAGCATCATGGGAGACTGCAACCATCCTTCCAGCAGTGTCCCCTTCCCCCAACGTCCAGTCGTTATCCTAGGTGCAGGAATTATAGGATGTGCAACGGCCAGACAGCTTCTGCTCGATGGTTTCTCTGTGATCTTGGTGGCTGAATTCCTGCCCGGTGACCAAAGCATATTCTATGCCTCAGCTTGGGCTGGAGCAGCATGGCACGCAGCGACTGGCATCAGTGCCGATCACCGCTATATTCAGGCTGTTACCCACCGGCATTTATTGAAGATGGCGCGAGACGAGCCTGGCTCTGGGGTCTGTGTCGTTGACGCGCGTGAATACGTCGAGCAATCTCCTCCTGAGAACTCCTCCGCTTGGGGAAAGACAGTACTTAACAAGGTAAGACTCTGACGAATATAGTTGGTCCTTGACTAACAACGGCACAGTTCCGTGATCTCAATCCGGGTGAATATCCTCCAAATTTCTATTGCGGGTGGGCTTACGAAACTGTGGTTACTGATCCTTCACGACACATGCCCTGGCTCCGGGAAAAGATTATATCCCTCGGGGGTCAGTTCGTTCGCAAGCGAGTTGAGTCTTTAGAGGAATTATATACCTTATTTCCCGATTCGAGGATCTTCATCAATGCAAGCGGCATTGGAAGCAAGTATCTTAGTGACGTGCTTGATGATAAATGCTTTCCTGAACGGGGCCAGAACGTGTTCTTCCGTACGAGCAATTGCCAGACTCTCTACTTTCGAAACGGCAAGGAGTACACATACATTATTCCTCGACCGTTGTCCCAAGGCGTGATCCTGGGAGGGGTCAAGCAAAGAGACACCCTGTAAGTTAGAAAACCTAGTACATGACTTATTTACTAATGACAGCAGGTCACCAGATGTAGACATGGAGATTGCAAGGGATGAAATTGCCCGGGCGCATCGTCTTGCCCCAGAGATCGTACCCGCAAATCCACCCGAAGAATCCCTCAGCTATATCGTTGGCATCCGTCCTTCGCGAGAAGGGGGCTTTCGACTGGACTCTGAGAAAATCGGCGACCGCACTGTTTTGTCAGCATATGGGTTTGGGGGTGGAGGATACGCCTTTTCATACGGAATTGCTGATGCCTTGGTGAGAATGGTAGAAAAGGCAGAAAGAGACCACATTATCTGGTGATACTGCCGTTATGAGCATGTCCCACTTCAAATTCGCTGCTGCCAGCGCTGCGAGACACGTCGTTTGAAGTGCTTGTTACCCCAAAGATCCTGACTAACCACACCCTCCTTGCTCTTTCCAGAAGAGAACTACTGTTCCATGAACAAGGCAGCACTGTCTCACATGACCGCCATACCAACGACTTATTCTCCGGCCTTTCTCTTCTTCCCTGCCACATTCCCCTGGCTGAACATTGCGTCCAGTTTTTTCTGTCCTTTCTCTTGTTTCTCGACTTTTACCTTTTCGGAAACAGGTGGCAGACCCTGAACACGCAGCTTTGCGTCTTCTAATAGTTCAATTTCCCGCTCTCGCTGTTTCTTCACAGTTGGCACGGACCACGAATTCGAAGCGGCCGATTTGTACGCCAGCTTATACTTAGACCCCTCAAGGACGGTCTCATATGTGTTGGCATCGATCTTCTTAACGTACTGGGATCATCGTGAGACACAATCCTTTCAAGCTGAAGACACAAGCCCTTTGGCCGCTCAAAAGTACCTGCGGGAAGGAATGTCATACCTGATGCCCAACAATGAGCCAGTGGTATTCTGTTCCAACGGGCGCACCGCTGCCCTTTGGAGCCTTCCTCGCTCGCCTCTTGTTAGTCCTATAGTCGATCCTCCACAGATCCGGCTCCACTTTGGTCTCCTTCCAAATTCCCTGATCATAGTTCCAAGTGTGCGAGCCCCCAACTGCCATCCCAGAATAGTATTGCCCATTGTATGACTTAAGCGCATTGTATCGGCCAGCAAAACCTTGTTTTTTTCCCGTGACAGTCCCTTTATCAGCTGAGTTGTCTTCAGCTTCAACAGCCGTATGTTCTGTTTCCTCAGGCATTTCTTCGTCTGTCTCTGGGAACGTCCCTGATAGCTCGGATTCATCAGACACCATTGGCGCCTCCGGATTGGGCGTTAGATCGTCTGGGCCTTTGGAACTGTGTTGTTCCGCGTAATTTTGCTGTGGGGACAGTCCTTCCTGGTCTGGAGATAACGGATAGCTTTGTTTTTCGGGTTGCGGTTTCGAAGCTCTAGTTCTGCGTTTCGGCGGCATCTTGCCGATTTCGTGCTGTTGTGAAAGTACAGAAATCTGGTTTAAAATATAACCTGGAGATTTAGCTAGAAGTGCTCTCAATAAAGCGTTCCTGTTCAAGTTAGGGAGGGGTTCTGCACATGACTTGGCCCTGTTGTCGTCACTATGACATCCTTCTTAAAATAGCTTGAGAAAGACCTCTCTAGTCAATGCTTTTCTTCAAGTCCTATATAGTAGAGTACTATAGCTCAAACTGCACTGCATTCGATTGAATTAAACTTGAACATATTCACATTGGTCCTGGCTTTATCGTAGTTCAGCGTCTTCTTGGTGAAGCAGACAAGATAAGATAGTATGCAGCCCGTTGGTTATATTCCAGCACATCGTATACGGTCGCGCTTTAATCAACTGTTTCCCCTTGTTGCGCCTTTGGGAATCCAGCTGCATCATGTTATGCGGAATCCTGTTGTGATCACGAAGTAAGGTACCTAGGGCAAGACCCGATCTCAGCCTATTATCTGGACTTCTTATTGCTGCTGTATATAAGCTGATTGCTGGGCTTTTTTTCTGGCCACTCCAAGGGTTAACGATCACTCCTGTTAATACCAGTATGTTATTTGTTGGTTAACAAGCCAATTCGCTACTGTACTGGTCCTCATGTGTTTCAACACATACCACTCTTTGGCTCTCTCAGACTGAAGTTTTGAGCCTGACTCTATGAGTATATGCCTGCACATCCTGAAACACTTCCAATATGCATAGTACCCGTCACGGACAGGTTGCTTGACGGCCTTCTTCTCAAACAGAATACATAGCCTGATACTCCTTACTCTATCGTGTCATGGTAGGCTTCAAATCGCCCAAGTGGTGGCAGCATGAACCTCTGGCCCTGGCTGGGGTCACGAATTATAAAGATTCGAGCGGTCCCATTACCCAAGATACACAGACGACGAGCCATAAGAGAAGAGCAGACGCATAGATTACATTATGAACCTCGATGCGGCGTCTGAGGACAATTGTGGAATGTTGCCAACTATCCGGTACGATTAAGCATTGCGGTGTAAAACCTAGAAGGATATGATGTGCGGCGGTAACGGTAAGACCTTATTTCTTAAGCACGATTGTCCAGCGCACAACGCGATTTCGGTGTCTAGAGTCCAATACACTTGTCGCCAATGGAGCGCAATCAATTGAATGGGTCGTCCTGTAGAAAGACACAACGCATGGAGTCCTTATAAATGGCGATTCGGCAGGGTGAATTGAAGAAAAAGACAGAGGGTGGATTGCTAGTCATAAATGGTAGATGAGAATTGCACTAGAAAATCGTGAAGATTTCTAGGCCTGTGGAGGAGCAAATGCAGTCATTTTCACTACCGACGTGAGTGCCAATCTATGTATGAACGTCAAGGCGTGACCCAGTGTGTCCCCGACTTAGAAATAGCGGGTGTCTCCGGCGTATGTGACGAGGAACAGAGATCATACGTGATATATGGAATTAGATGCTTAAGTCCACACACTGATTTGCTCTATCTCCACGCCAATTTTGTGGAGGCTTGGCAATTGCTTGGTAAGAGTGATGTAATGCCACGCGCGGTACCACAATACCACTGCCTGTGTTCTTTTTCGGACGCATCGTAATGTGATCAAATTCGAACACTCCAGGCACAGAGCTATACTCGGAGTACTCCGTACAGCACGGTTACTGTATATGTGCAATAGTCTTCAATTAGCTCTTAGCATTGACTATTGACGGTTTTTCTTGAGGTCTCCGCTGGTGGTCAGATAGGCGCCAGCAAAGATGCGGGGGTATGAGTGTATATATTCCGACCGCTGAAATATTTGTATTCCTCTTTCCAGGTCAACTTGATCCCAACTCTCAATGCTAAGGTTTCTACTAGAGATAGCCTTCATATGAGCTAAGTGGTGTGGTGGGTTTGCCACTTCGGCGTGCTGGGTGCTGCGCTGAGCATCATCTCTGCTTGCGGACATTCTCCATCGTCGATCTCACATCTCTTCATGTCAGTTGGAATCCAGAACTTGTGTTGACTACTACTCCATACGGAGTAATCTTAATCCTCGAGTCCTGCTCGCTGTGTTTGAATCTGGAGATTCCATCGTTTGCGTCATTTGCCTCTTCTGGGTCTTCCAACTCAATTTCTTCTCCTAGGTTTTTTTCGCCTTTCTGACGCCTGGCACTCTCTGCTTTGTTTTGAGCTCGTGCAGTCTTTTGTTTAAAGATTGTTGCTGTTTTTGTTATTCTTTCTGGTTGCGGGCGAACCCCTCAGCTTCGCACAACCCAAGCCGCTCCGCCGCCGCCAACCACCTCGACTCCCGCCTGCTTCTCAAGTTTCCTCGCTCCGCTGCGGTCTTGCCAGCCCAACAATCAGCCCCTCTTCCACCCATCCCACCATCATATACTTCCTCTGCTCCTCGCGATCGGTTCATTTATCTTCGCCTGGAGCTATGGAAGGCGTCGATTTCCAGTCTGTCCTTAATAAAGGCAAGCAGATGGCCTCCAACGTCGCAGCCACCGCCACCAACGGCAGTACCAATAAGAAGAGGAGAAAGGGTACCGACTTGAAGCCCATCGTCACCAGCGATTCCGCGACCCCGGCCGATCAAACAGGCCTGACCAGCGATAAGTATGTCGCCGTTCTTTGCTTTGCGTTCTTCTTTTCGTCCTGCTACGTATTAACGATGTCATGAATAGTGTCCCGCCATCACGATCCGGCTCCTCGTCCTCCGAAGAGGAGATCGAAACCACCGCTGAGGAGGAAGATTCAGAAGATTACTGCAAGGGCGGTTACCACCCAGTCCAGATCGGGGAACTCTACAATAATGGGCGGTATGTGGTCGTGCGCAAATTGGGGTGGGGTCACTTTTCGACCGTCTGGCTCTCTCGCGACACAACAACGGGGAAACACGTCGCGCTCAAAGTTGTCCGATCGGCCGCTCATTATACCGAAACTGCCATCGACGAGATCAAGTTGTTAAACCGCATCGTCCAGGCCAATCCGTCTCACCCGGGCCGGAGGCATGTCGTCAGTCTGTTAGATTCTTTCGAGCACAAGGGGCCCCACGGTGTCCATGTTTGTATGGTATTCGAAGTGCTGGGCGAGAATCTTCTGGGCCTGATCAAAAAATGGAACCACAGGGGGATTCCTATGCCCCTGGTGAAGCAGATTACCAAGCAGGTGCTTTTGGGTCTAGATTATCTGCACCGCGAATGCGGAATCATCCACACCGATCTAAAACCAGAGAACGTTTTGATCGAAATCGGCGATGTGGAGCAAATCGTCAAAACTTATGTCAAAGAGGAAGCGAAGAAGGAGCAAAAAGAGGACAACCGCAACGGTCGGCGGAGGCGCAGGACGTTGATCACCGGGAGTCAGCCATTGCCTAGTCCTCTCAACACTACTTTCGAATTTAAACACAGCTCTCAAAATTCCCACAGCAGTCTTAGCCAAGTTATTAATGAGTCGCCAGGTGAGACCTATCAAATCTTGCAAGACTGGACTATTCTGATCGAACAGGCACATCAGAAGCCCCTTCAATGCGACAGTTGCTTGGCATCAAAGATGAGGATGAGCAACAAAAGCAACGAGAAAAAACTGCGTACGTAGAGCGATGTTTGGAGGGAATTTTACTAACAGATGACAGCGACCTGTTGGAACGAGAGGTTTCTGGGATTTCGCTTGACAAGCCCACAAGCGATGAAGATATCGATTGCGGCATTATTTCCGTGAAGATTGCGGATTTGGGTAATGCATGCTGGGTGGGCCACCACTTTACAAATGACATCCAGACGCGCCAATACCGTTCACCCGAAGTCATCTTGGGATCCAAATGGGGTGCCAGCACCGACATCTGGAGCATGGCTTGCATGGTGAGTTTGCCGCAATTTTCTGTGGCGATAGCTAATTCGCCTAGGTTTTCGAACTAATCACCGGTGACTACCTGTTTGATCCTCAATCAGGTACTCGGTACGGCAAGGATGACGATCACATAGCTCAAGTTATTGAGTTGCTCGGGCCATTCCCCAAATCCTTATGTCTCTCGGGTCGGTGGTCACAAGAGATATTCAATCGCAAAGGCGAGCTGCGCAATATCCACCGACTCCGCCACTGGTCGTTACCCGATGTTCTACGGGAGAAGTATCACTTCTCCGTGGCACAAGCCAAGGCCATTAGCGATTTCCTCCTGCCCATGCTAGAAGTGCTACCCGAACGACGAGCCAATGCCGGCGGAATGGCATCTCACGAATGGATGAAGGATACGCGAGGAATGCAAGAGGTCGACTTGGGCTTGACGCCCGGTAGTCGAGGTGAGGGTATCGAGGGATGGGCGACGGAGGTGAAGCGAAGATAGGCGGTACGCCCAGATTGACTCCGATATAACGACACTATATGTCTCGAGCGACGATTTTCCTTCATTTTTGTGATGATTTCCCGCATTTTACCACATCTTGGGCCGACGGCGAGTTGGTGCTTGTCTATGATCGCTCCGTACATTCTATAACGTCCTCTAACCCCCTCCGCCACTCTACTCATTCCTTACCCATAGAATCTGCTTTCCCTTTCCTCTCCTCCCTATTTCGCCTGTCTAGACGCCCTACGGGGTAGCGACGTCGGAGATGGATATATTACGATGGTTCATCTATTTCCTGCAATTTACATTTACGGTTCGGAATAGCTGCTGGTTATGGTAGCTGTTCTATGTACGGGATTTGAATTTCTAAGGAAAGGCAGCAATCAATGATCTCGCTGAGATACTGGATGATTTGTTTGCAGATAAGACTTCATTAAACATTTCCATTTATCGTACTATCATCACCACCTTCGGCCTCTGAAACCTCACTAGGCAACTCGGCAGGAAACCACCCAAACCGGCCAAAATCTATATAGAATTCCCCCATGCTGTCGCTCGTTACCTCGACGCCCTCTTCGCGGAGAGCCTCCGCCTGTCTCTCTGCACTCCCAGGCCCGCTAGCAGAGTAGTAGTCAGCTATGTGAACCTAATGTGGAGCCTCTCTCATGCATATTCTGCCGCACAGATATAAACAGAGGTCAGACACACCGATGAGAAATCATCCCCTTGGAGTTTACTACCCGCTGCCACGGCACGTTCCCACTGTGGAAGTACTCCCCACTCTCTGGCGAGGGGAGGTGCTTGAGACAAATACCTACTTGGCGGGGGCGTTTGGCTGCTCTAACTATCAGTTCTCATCTTGACAGCTGCTGTCGATGCTCCCAGCCTTTGAGATGGGAGAGCGTACGTTCACCTAGTAAGAGAGCGATATGCCCGTAGGAGGTTACCTTTCCGGCGGGAATCTCGCGCACGGCTGCGTAGACGGCGTTGAACCAGTGCTCTGCTTCCTCTGTGCGGGGCATGTTTCTTTCTTCTATCTTGAATCTGGCTGCGATGAGAGTTTTGATGACAGTTGTTTGAGTAGGCAAGCCTGTAATGGTTGATCGGTGTCGGTGATATCGTTGTCTTCGAAGAAGTAACACCACCATGCGCACTCCATGAATGACAGATGTAAGCAGCGGGCTTATAGACTTGAACAATCCATTCAAACTGTGCTGTCGTCAATATGTACTTACTGATTTGTTGGTAAATTCTCGTATTGCGATGATATATACTAACATACCGTACCGGAGAATCGTTGTCCCGCCATTGCTCGCCTCCGCCGCCAAGCCAAACATCCAGAGATCTTTCAAGAGTCGAGCTCATTAGAGCTCATTACCAATATCAACTACCAGCTGAAAAGCAAATAACCAACTACAATGCCCTCCTCCTCATTAGCCGAATATCTCGCAAAGAACTACCTCACTGCGGACCCCGCGCCCCCCACGGATCGCCCCAAAAAGAAGCGCAAGAAGACCAAAGCCGCCGAAGTAGAGTCGCAAGGGCTCATAATTGCCGACGACGACCCACCTGATCTCCGGAGCACAGCTGCGCTGAATTCACAAGATAATGACGAGTATGGGCCTGTTGTGGCAGGCGGGCGAAGCGCAGAGTTTCGCAAAACCAAGAAGAGTAATTGGAAGACTATTGGGTCTTCTACGAACACGGGTACGGATACAGCTACAGCTACGGGGCAAAATGCTGGGCGGGATGAGGCAGACGCTATACTAGCGGATGCGATGGCCGAGGCGAATGCGAGGCGGGCGGCGGGCGATGAAGACCCGATGGTTGTTGACCAGGACGATAATGAAGACGATGGAGGGCTACGAATGGAATCGGGCGCTCGCGCGGGTCTACAGACGGCAGAACAAACAGCGGCCATGGTGGCAGCGCAGCAGAAGAAGCGAAAAGCAGAAGAAGCGCAATATAAAGGGAAGAAACAAGGAGACACACAAGAGACCATATACCGAGACGCCTCGGGACGGATTATCAACGTTGCGATGAAGCGGGCTGAAGCGCGACGGTTAGAGGAGGAGAAGCGGATTAAGGAAGCGGAGGCGAAAGAGGCGCTCATGGGTGATGTGCAGCGGGCTGAGAGGGAGTCTAGAAGGGCGGCCCTGGAGGAGGCGAAGGCCATGCCGTTGGCGCGGACGGCGGACGATGAAGAGCTGAATGAGGAGCTAAAGGCGCAAACTCGGTGGAATGACCCCGCGGCGCAGTTCCTGACCAAGAGTACGGGGGGTGGGAGGAGCAAGACGGGGAAGCCGCTCTATAAGGGGGCGTTTCAGCCAAATCGATATGGAATCCGGCCCGGACATCGGTGGGATGGCGTGGATCGGTCGAATGGGTTCGAGAAGGAGTGGTTCGCGGCGAGAAATAGGAAGGGGAGATTGGAGGCTCTGGAGTATGAGTGGCAGATGGATGAATAGTTACCTACCTACTTGGACTTGTACCGAACTGGCATTGTCGTGCTGGACGCGGCCCAAAACATAATAAAGAAAACTAGCTTGCAAGAACCTCGGCTATAATGACCAAACCTTCCACCATGCCCGCCTTAACAGCGTCCTCAGGCTCGATGAATCTACCAGAAATGACGAGCTGCCGTCATCGCGCAGTGCGATATTTATCCAAGGCTCGAAAAAAGTGCAGCAAGGGTGCGCGTTGTAAGCTTACAGACTACGCCAAACTCCAGTCCCAGATCTAGATTCAAGGAACGAGCAGAGTAGAGGGTACGTGATTGCGCGACGCAGGTGACAGTGATCAGCTGCAGTGGGAATGAGACAGACGCATGATAAGACAGGACAGCCCAGTCGGACGGGAATGCTAGTCGCATCATCCCCTACCGCATGACATCACCCAGCAAGTGACAAGGGATAGCAGACAACGTGCCTGAGGCTATGGCGTCCAGTTGACTCTTGTTGAAACAATAATCCTCGGCACCGTCGGTTGAGTTGACGAAAATAGGAGTTCGACCAAATTCCCGAGAATAGATGAGGGGAAGTAGAGGGGCGATTCCATTGGCAGTGGAAGGTGCTCGATCGATAGGCCACCGTTATCAGTATCATGGATGACTGCATTTGCCGCCATCAGCATCGCCTCCTCTGTCTTGCCCGCCCGGACCTCCTGGTGATACGGGGACTGATGGATGGTCGATGGGTGGGTGATGATCAATGATGTGCGAGGTCATGATAAAGACTAAATTCCGGGCTGACGCCTTTGACCCTGACCCTGACCTTGATCTGCCAAACAAGGTCCCCGACGTTGGATCGCTTTGACCTAGTGGTTCTTTCTTCTACCAAGTACCCCGTATTCCCTCTTTGACGACGGGCTTGGTGACTGGTTCTTTGTGACTCACCCGATCTATAGCCGCAGTTCCAAGCGCCATCCCTACTGAGCCTCGCTTCATTACTCATTCGGCCTTCTGCTCTTTGCGCAGGCATCCTCTTCCTACTCTATCTTCTGGCTGTCACCTAATTCAAGGCGTATCCTATTGAGAACTTACGGCACCTACAAGAACTACGACCTGCTTCCGTACCTCGCATATTCCTCCTCGATCCAGCCCCAGTATACTCAAACCGCCATGTCTGGCTCGTTCGACAACAGCGACTTGCGCCAGGCTGGCACGGCGGCCAAGCGAGTCCACGACCACAAGGCCAAATGGGTTCATGGTGGCCGTTCCGCGCGCCCTGGCACTGCCACTTCTAATGGTGTCCTCCCCATAACTCGCCCCGCAAAGCAACAGTCGTATGAATCCCTGAAGTATAAGTAAACGGCGTGTCTCAGTCAGGCTAACGAGCGCAGAACGTCATGGAACCGACGCCAACGTGTACGCGACGCCCAGCACAGCTCCACACTTGCGAAGGTCGATTTCCGAAACGATGTGCGCGAGGCTCTTGACGAGGCGACGTCCGAATCGTCCGGCGTAGAGGACCATGACGTTCTCGCCGTCGCAGCGACCATCCCCGAAGTCTACCATGCAGAAGGCCCGGTTGACCTTTACGAGGTATCGGGGGAGACACTGTTCAACGACGTCGTCGACAAGGCGGTGGAGAAGTTCGAGATAAAGGAGACGGAGAAGCTGGTCAAGGAGTATGAGTTTATAACTCGTGATCATGAGCTCTCCATCGGTTACCTTGCGGATGAGGAGTTCGAGCTGGTTGACCATGTGAAACTTTGACGATTTCTTCTTTCTCATTTTCTCCGGGGCGTTTATATCTACAGCGACGGGCACGGTGGTCTAGAATTCTGATTCGCATGATATGATTTGGCGTCTTTGGCGCATCTTTCTTTTTCTTTTTTTTTTTTTTTTTTCTTGGTCGACGCATGCTGCGTTGTTGATCTTTGCAGACAATTTTGGCGGGCGGCACCAGCTGTTGGAATCTTGCCGGTGTGATATTTTATTATTATCGATCAGAATGAACCAAAGTAATAGCCACGTTTTCCCATTCGGTATTCGTAGACGGAGCCGCTAATAGTCGATTTGGAGAGAGGGGAATGTGAAATGAGGGGAAGGTGATGGAATCGCTGCCTCAGTCCCGACCGCGGTATAGGGGACCTTTTGAACGACACTGTAGCCACGGTCGGTGATAGCTGGTGGTAGAATATATGATCAAAGGATGGCCTCTTTGATCCGGATTCTGGAGCTGAGTTGAACAAACCTGAATGTAGTTGCTAGGCTGTCCAGCATTGTTTACCAATGATAACCAAAACAAAGGAACGGAAAAAGTCTCGATCCTTGAAATCCTCCGCAGATCAACCTCGACCCTCCGCACGTTCATCACTCATCCTTTGATGTGTATCGGTGCACTGTCGGTATTCATCTGCTGTCATAATGGATAAACGAACTGCTGAAAGTCCGATGGACTTCGAGTGGCAGTCCAGAGCTCCTGGAGATGTGACTTCGCCATTTTACCAGCTCAGCATGCAGCATGACAACCAGAAGAAGCGTGCGTTCCCACTAAGATTTCCCAGTAGGTGAAACTTACCATCGCAGGTTCACATAATGTATTCGACTCTCCCGAGAAAAAACAGATGCCTGCCCTTCGCGAGCCCAACTCCCAGCCCTTCCTCTTCTCGCAAACGAAACCCACAGCACCCGAGACCCCGAAATCCGTATTCGCCCAGCCCGCGTTCATGACACCGCGGAAATTTGACCTCGACTTCTCCTCTGGCGCCGAAAATATGTCGTCCCCGGAGAATGCAGACAATGACGAAACACCCGAGCAGCCTACAAAGACAGGCCATCGAAATTCTCTTTTCGGCATGTATGGACGTTTTGCGCCGAGTCCAGGTAGAGGGGAGATTCCTCGCTTGAGTCACTATTCTAACGCAGCGGCGCGACGAGTTCAGAAGAGGCGATTGCGGAATAAAGTGTTGGATCTACAGGTACGCAGGGACAGCGATGATGAGAGCGACCGACCGAGCAGTAGCGAAGGTCAACAGAAGGTGAAGCAGAAAGGCGGCCACAAAGATGAAGCGCCGTCGTCGCCAACGTCTACATTCAAGAAATTCTTTACCTTGGTGGAGGCTCATCCAAATGTCCCGAATATTCTCTCTTGGTGGGCACAGCTCGCCCTCAACTTTTTCATCTTTTCTATGGCTGGATACGTCCTCTGGGGAATCGTTTGGACTATACGGGCCGAATTCGACCAGGCCGCTGAGGCCGCGTCAGATACAATCCTAGCTGAGATGGCGACCTGCGCGAAGGATTATGTTGATAATAGGTGCGGCGGAGGGGATCGATTGCCGGCTCTGGAGACCGTTTGTGCGAACTGGGAACGGTGCATGAACCGCGATCCGGCCAAGGTTGGACGGGCTAAGGTGTCGGCGCAAACCATGGCGATCATTATAAACAGCTTCATCGACCCGATCAGCTGGAAAGCAATCGTAAGTCTTGTTCTATTCCACTGCAGGCCAAGCTAACATGTGCAGTTGTTCTTTCTTGCCACTATATCGACCGTCACCTTCGTCAGCAACTGGTCCTTCCGCTCGTTCAGAAACCGCTACAATCATGACTTCGCTCCTCCACCCCCCGACTACCAGCGACAGCCATCCGGCCAGCATCATCCGCTACCGCCGCAGCTTCCGGGACAGCATTCTCAATTTGGATATGGGACCCACCACCAGGACGATCCAACCGGGTTCGTGAAACAGGACGTACCATTACTCCTCGAGAACCATCCCCAGGCGATGAATATCACCGATCGTAGCCGGGAAAGATCGAGGAACCCCCGCACTCCAAGCCCTGTCAAGCGGGGAAGAAAGCTTCTATAATTTTATCCGTATCATCAAAGCATCAGCGACCGGAACCGGCGTTTAATCGTTACCCTCGGTTTATTTCTTGTTTGATTTTTGGCGATAGAGTTCGGGTTTCGGAACAGGGATTTATCACATCATGATAGCACTTCATTTGTACATATACAGCTGCATTGACTGAGATTATCTTTTTCTCTTGCTCCTTTTCTTCCCTCGTGAGACTTCCGGCGGTAATGTCGGTTTGATGGGCTACACTAACCTTGTATGATGCTACCCAGCGGCCAGGGTCGAGTGGATTAATCCCATCACGGACTACGATATACGGTGAAGGCGGGGCGATATGATCATTGTGGGCTAGACCCCGTGCCCAATCGTGAGCAGGCACTAGCTTTCGAGAGGGATATTGACACCTGTATCGGCTTCAGAAGCTGGCAGAGAAGATGCAGGTTGATGTATGATCATCCTCAGTGAGCCCTCAATCATGAGCCTCATGCAGCCCTGCTCGCAGCCGTCACAGTCTAGCTGATGCTTCTGCAATGAGGTCGACAAAATTGTTGACCATAAAGACCATATACAGAAACGGGTTTCTGAAACAAAGAAGGCGAACAGATTAATTTCGACATGGCGACACTGTCTTGTGTGATCTCTGTGGTTACATGGCTTTAGGGCCAAGAAGCGCTGATCGCCCGATCAATATCGCAGCGCCGTCCGCCGTCCAACCACGGCCCTGGCCGTCTTCTGCAGCATTGTAACCCAAGCCCTGCAAACTCTTGGACCGATCTCCTCGGCGAATCGTTCTCACGCGTCCAAATATTCCACCTGCAGCCAGAGATGAACTCCTCTGTTATCTCCTCGCCCGCGGGGGATATGCCTGATAAAGAATGACCACCTTCCTATATCGCAGTAGTCGAGGTAGTATGGCAGGCGGCATGGTGCCTTGGCTGGCTCAATCACGGGGAATTGCTATCTTGTCGGTGGCCGTGATTGAAATCTATATAAGGCCGGTGAGTCCCGATGAAAAACTTCAGCTATCATCATCGCCTCCCCCGATTCTCCTCGCGTCTCTCAGTTCATAATGAAGCTCTCAGCCCTATCTCTTCTCTCCATAGCCTGCGTGGCGACAGCGTCACGCCATGGCGCCGAGACAATGGAGTATCTCATGTCCCTGAAACAGCAATCTCGAGAACGTGCCCGTGCACAGGGTCTGTTTGATATCAACCGCTACCCCGATGAGGGAGCCAAGAAGTGCAAGAACGGCAAGGCAGGGGAGTATTCTTGTGAGAACGTCGACCTCTTGTCCTTCCTCAGTCACCAGGCTCTGGGTAGTGCCACCCGTGAGGGTAATGATGTCTGGGGTAAGCGCTCAATGTCCCTCACCATGGGCTGAGCTAACCGACGTAGGCTGGACCTCTGCTGAAGGTCGCGAGTTTGGTATTGTCGGCCAGACTGACGGTGTTGCCTTTGTGGAGATTCTTGAGGACGGTAGCCTCGAATATGTTGGCCGTCTGGGGACTCAAACGGACCCATCCACGTGGCGCGATATCAAGGTTATTGGTGACCATGCCTACATTGGCTCTGAGGCCTCAGGGCATGGGTTGCAGATTTTTGACCTCAACAAGGTGTGTTAGCTTCTCATATCACAACGAGCGCTTACTGACAATTATAGTTGACAACTGCGTCTAGCTCAAAGCCGACCGTCTTCTCCACCAAGAAGGACTTGACTGCGTGGTACAGGGGCTTCGGAAGTTCTCATAATATCGTTGCGCACGAGGAGACCAATATGATCTATGCCGTCGGAACATCCCGCAACCTTAGCTGCGCCGGAGGCCTGTGGATGGTCGATGTGTCCGACCCAGCCAACCCCACGTCGCCGGGCTGTGCCAACGAAGATGGTTATGTCCATGATGGTAGGTTAAGGAACCTGCGCAGTTAGAACACGGGCTGACCTACTCAGCCCAGTGCGTCATTTACAAGGGCCCCGATGAGAAATATATCGGCCAAGAGATCTGCTTCAACTTCAACGAGGACACACTCACCATTGCCGATGTAACCGACAAGAAGAACCCAATCCAGATCTCGAAGACCCCCTACGTCGGCGCCAGCTACACTCACCAGGGCTGGCTCGTTGACGAAAACGACCACTCCTACCTTCTCCTTGACGACGAGCTCGACGAAATGGACGGTACGGGCTCCGCCGCTAACGGCCACACCACAACCTACATTTTCGACATCAAGGATCTCTCTGCGCCCAAGCACACAGGCACCTACCAATCCCCCGTCCGCTCGATCGACCACAACCAGTATGTTGTCGCGGGTCTCTCTTACCAGTCCAACTACGGCAGCGGTCTGCGTATCGTCGATGTCAGTTCTGTCTTTGAGGACCCGACGGCATCTGGCTTCAAGGAAGTCGGCTCTTTCGACGTCCACCCCGAGGATGATGCGGTTGGCGGTGAGGTGGAGTTTGTCGGGAGTTGGAGTGTTTACCCGTTCTTTGCGAGCGGGCATATTCTGCTCAACAGTATTGAGCGCGGTATTTACTCTCTCAAGTATACTGGCCCAGCCGCGGAGAACTAGTTAAACAACTGCCGATTCGAGTGAGCCTGTGATTTCTACGCACGAGCCCGGCAGTTTGCGAACTGTCCCTTGACCAGGTCCCTAGGTATGAAATATAGGTAGCAAACTCCTCGAAACAGACTACTTCGTCTGGCAGTCAAGAAAATTCGAAAACATCTGAAACATTCGTGCCCTTCCATGTCCTTTTCCAACTCTCATAAGGTTTGGACCCTGTTACAGATATATTACTCACCTCGGTACCCCGGCACTTGTCTCATCGGCAGTCAATCTGATCTCTCCGATTTGAATCACAGATTCAACACTTTGACTCTAGTCGCCCAATTGGTTCCCTGTCGTGTCCCCGCAACTCTCATGGTTGCCCGACCCGGGCACACACAGAACTTAGTAGACCCTGCATGACACTACAATACCGTTGAAATACCGAAAATTGTATACTCCAAGCAGGACCAAAATCGCTATTAGCGTATCGTTGTTGTCCGGTCTCGGAGATCAGGGCTGACTTTACTAGTTCCCGCCCGCCGAATTTTTGGACATGTCGCAGTCTAGTCCTACTTTGAGACACGGACACCCGTGATGTACCCAGATGTATCGAGATCCTAGGTAAAAGCCAAATGGTACCTGTTGGAAGTTGTCCCTGCCTCGGCGATCTTTCGTCTGAGTGCGACAATGGGGTATAAATATCCCCTCGACCAAGGCAGGGGTGGACTACAGCAGACAGCAGCAGAGGAAAGCCTCAACCTAGCTAGCCCAGTCCAGTCCAGATAGACTCTGCCCGGTGCATTGAGTCATCCATTCATTTGATTTGCTCCTTCATTGATCACAAATCACGACTCACTCGTTCAGTATGAGATTCCACGCCATTCTCCTCGCGGCTCTGGCTTCCCTCGCCATTGCCACGCCCCTCCCCAGCGATGTCGACGTCTCCCTTGAGCGCCGTCAGGGAATGAGCTCCAATGACCTCGAGAAGGGCGACTGCAAGTCCGTGGCATTCATTTTCGCCCGTGGCTCCACTGAATTGGGCAATATGGTAACTAGCGCCTTCCCTCGAGATTGGCAACCCCTTCCGACAAACCACTAACAGTACAAAGGGCTTCGTCGTAGGCCCCGGTGTCTGTAGCAATCTGAAATCCACCCTTGGTTCCGACAAGGTCGCCTGTCAAGGCGTCGGCGGCGCCTACACAGCGGGTCTCATCCAGAACGCACTTCCGGCAAATACCGACTCCGGCTCCATCAACGAGGCCGTCAAGATGTTCGAGCTCGCCGCTAAATGCCCGGATACTCAGATTGTGGCAGGAGGGTACAGCCAGGGCTCAGCGGTTATTGACAATGCAATCCAGAAGCTCGATGACAGTACTAGGGACCGGGTCAAAGGTGTTGTGCTCTTCGGCTTCACGCGGAATCTCCAGGACAAGGGCCAGATTCCGGGTTACCCGAAGGATCAGACGAAGGTGTACTGTGCAGTGGGTGATTTGGTTTGCTCTGGCACGTTGGTTATTACCGCATCGCATTTGACGTATGGTCTGGATGCCGGGGATGCAGCGAAGTTTTTGGCGAGCAAGGTCTCGGTTTAGAACCATCCCCTCTCTTTCTGTGCTATATATTTGATGGGTAGCTACTGGCTGGGAGCTAGTCGCTCGCTGTAAACCAGCGGCCTACTTTTTACCTGGACTTAAGTCACACTCTGAATGAATGATGACTGGCGGGTTAGCAGGTCTCTCTCAATCACCTCTCTTTCCTGTCTTTTGCTTCTAGGTTTACTTTCGACTCTACTGGCTGGAAAGCTATGCAGGGCGTATCCATGCTGTCTTTTTCAATCATCACAGTTTGCTCTTACGTGCCACTTTACATGAAAGCTACCGACATCTCCACCGATGAGGCAAGACTAAATCTTCGGTAAGATAAAATCTGCTTTGCTTTTCGAAAGTTACCATGAATTTAATCAGCTAGAGATATCCAGTTACGAGGTAAATATTGGCCTCCATTTCAGGTCCGAATTTTTGCCAGGAAACCCTAGTATAAAGTCACCAGCTTCTATAAATGGAAGGGCCTATGGCAGACTTTAAGCTCCAGTTCATGCTATCCTACCTCAAATATTCTCCTGAGGCGGCAAGACTCCCCAGGTTCATACCCTTTCCATTTTGACAGTGCTTCCAGTCGGGCTTGAGCTAGGACTGTGGCACAATATTTGCTCCCCCGGGTTTTTGTAAGTGTCTACGCTGATCGTTGTCCCCAACTATTGGGGTCTTGAATACAACCAAGTCAGATGGACAAGCTTTCTCTGCGGTTGAGGCCATATAGTCAGCGATGGCTCATTGTAGACAGGTGGCTGTTCAGCGGGCGATGGCTCTATAGCCAGAGATATAGGAATTACTGTCATAGAATAGACGCAGATTCGCAGGTGAAGCTTTGAGGAATGGAAGAGGAAGCTAATCTTGATGCTCTGGTATTTTATTTTTTAAATTAATCTCGCTGTTCTTGGTTAGGACAATGATAGAGAGATGTCGTGAAGGATCAACTAACCTTGAGCTGACTCGTAACATGCATCCATGGACTTTATTATCAACCCCCCAGCTGAAGAGTCAGGATGATGGATTGAATAACCCAACTGGGGCTGTAATGATTGTGAAGTTTCGCGTGATTTGCATGCAGATGATGGTGCGAAAGAGCGCAGAGTATGTCTAGACACTGTATAAATATGATAATTAGGCATCGATAGTGCTCCCACCAGCCTCCATAAAGACGGCGGCATTGAGTGACCTCGACGTATCCTTAATATGTCTGAATAATGTAACTTGGAACAACTGCATAAGGACGATGTAAATGTACATCTACTGGCTTGAAGCTCCAGCTGTAGAAGACATCGAGTGGTGGAGGGAGACCTGGTGTTTTACAAAATATGGACCAGGGAGGCTTTTGAGCCCCGTCTAAATAAATGGTTGAATCTCGCCCACCAGATAGAATAGTTACAAATGCAGTAAGGAAAGACTTGGGCCTCATATGGGGAAAAAGCATGTCTCGTTCTCGACCTTGCAACTCTCCCTGATCGATGGTAGATGCCCAGGTACGACTACAACCACCCACGAATCCAACAACCATCTTCTAGAATAATGGAGAGTACCCCTTACCATCCAGCGGTAAAGCCGCAAGAGTATTTAATAATTCTTTTGCGTACGCCGCCGCCGTGGCTGCAGCGTGCCCCTTCCATCGCCTGTCACCCCGAGATAGCATAATCACCAACACCACATACAGAAAGCATGGGTATTTGCGTTCTATCCAATTTACTAGTGTCAGGTATGGATCTTACCCCCTTGGTTTCAAGATTCTTAATGCACCTATCACGAACCCGCATATCCACCACCAACAAGCCGGTGACGGCTTCGTCGTCACATTATGCACCACAGGCCATATACAATCTACTCTAGCAGGCTAAGGAACAGCTTTGCTTGTTTTTTGCGGTGGAATCTGCGTTTATACTCTGTTTGCACGAATACATCATCCGCGACACCTGGGTACGCATAAACTGTCGTCTTCTCCGGATACCACTCAAACACTTTGGATAGGCTATTGGTGATCTTGCTGGGGACGCCGAGGGTGCGGTCTGCAGCCAATGCATGAGCGGCTGTTGTGAGATGAGAGTATCCTTCTCTGGGTAAAAGGAGGCTCGTACGCTTTGGGTCAGAGGCGGATGACGGCGGCTCAGAGGGAGACTCTAGTGCAAGGCCAACCACGCCCCATATCTCCTGTTCAGAAGTGCTAACTGCTACATCACCGAGTCTCATGTCGTTGAGGCCACAAGGAATCCTGCTGCCTAAGGCTATGAAGAGCCTGACTTTGAGGGAGACGAAAGTGGCGTTCATTTGTTTTGATGCTGTTTCAGCCGTGCCATATCTGCCCCCTATCGGGGTATCGGTAGCAGCAACAGAATAGAGATAGACGATAATGATGTAATTCCGGTCTATCTTGCCCAATTCGTAGAAATTGGTGTCGGAAGGATGCAGTGTCTGTGGATGTGTACCACACGCGTGATCGAACATTTCGCGTGCTGCAACGAGATCTAGTCTAAGACAGATCCAGGCGACGGTGAAGTCTGCTTTCGGGGGCGGGTTGGTCATTTTGGACTCAGTTATTGTTCTACTAAAATGCTAAAGCGAGGGGTTGGGATAAGAGCGGAGATGCTGTCTCGTTGATGCTTGGTGATATGAGGTATACTATTGAAAAGCTGCCGGATGGGTGAATAGGAAGACCAGCAAATAAAGCAGAAGGGAAATATGCCAGTTTACTATAACCTACACTCTTTATACACTTGTTTGCAGTGACAGGTGGGTTCGTGCCCTATATGAGATCTTTTCGTTCATGGCCTAGATGGCTGGACAAAGCAACACAGGATGAGAGAAACAAAGTTGCCGTCGCTAAAAAATAGTTAACTACAGAATATAAGAAATGGGAGCCTATCCCAGTCTTTCAACGCCCCTGCTATCTCAGCACGAGCATATACCCTCTCCCGGCACAGCCACCTACCTGCTTCCCCGAGCCTGCACCAAGCTCTTCGTACTACTCCCACCAAGTTCATGATCATGCCATTCAATCTCCGTCTCAGTCGTTAGCATAATCCTCGCCTTCCCGTCTCTATTGCCATCAGGCTTTCCAACCCCAGAAGGACCGCCCCCATCGCCTGCCTCAACGGTCGTGGCGTTGTTGCTTCCGTCATGATTCATAGTGCGTTTCGAACGTGAGAGCGTATCAAGGTCGTATCCCCAGCGACTGCTAGTCCCAGCACACACATGGTTATTGTACTGCCCGCTACGGCTGTTAGTATTGAAGAACTTTGGCAAAAGACGCATAAAGAGCGGTTTTAGGGCTGGTGCGCAGGCGGCCACGAAGGCAAGCCCGACTTCGACGGTTGAAAGGCAGAAGAGCACAGAGTAGGTGCTGTCGGCAGGGATGTGGCGGTCGAATTTGTCAAGGAGAATGACGCGGATTATGCCTGCAAGGACGGTTCTATAATAGTCACTTATCTGTATATCAGAGATCCAGATAGAAGAGGAGAAAGAGAAGGTAATGGGCTACATCAACCCGAATGACAGAATCCCAACGAACATGATCTTCTGCCTTTTTGGTATATGCAGATTATACACGATCCATGTCGGCATGAGCAGGACGAGAAAGTCCGTAAAGATGGATACAGACGCCATCCCCGTGACGAAGTCGGCAAAGCTGATGCACTTCTTGTCCGGGTACGAGTCCGGATCCCAGTTCGATGCCACAGGGAGGCAGTTGACCGTAGTAATCAGGAAAGTGGCCACGGCCGCTATGGCGTTCAGCACGAGCAGGGCGATGATTGTTCGCCGCACAGCCTTCTTCTGCCCTGTCAGGCGGAGGAGAAAGAGCAGAATGGAGGTCTTGATGAGGGCGAGGATGGAGTTGTAGAGCAGTTCTGTCTGTACTTCGTCAGCCCGATTCCTGATGTGCTCTTCGATGGGAATGGTAAAACACCTACTACATAAGAGAATTTCGCACCTGGAGTCGAGTCCCAATCCAAGGGAACATCCCAGATGTGATAACCGACGTAATTTTGTTTAATCACTGCGAGTTTCAGTATAAGAATTATGTCGAAGTGGTTGTGAAACGGAGAGACTACCATAGTACGAAGTGACAGTCTCGCCCCAGTAGAGAATCTGCAGATCTTAAGTCATTGTCCGCGTCTAAGGGAGACAGAGACTCTTTACCGCGGCCACGCATATCACCCAGTCGTCTGTCTCTATCAGCATATGGGAAGGGCCCCGTCGCTTGAAGTTGCAGACTCTTACCTGCGGCAAACGAGCGCGTCCATAGACGAATATACACTCGCAGCAGAACAGCAACAGTCGCGACGACAGGAAATGCAAAGATCATACCCGACGCCCGCGCCTGCAGGTTATCGTGGGGCAGATCGCCCGTAGCGGCTGTGGCCATGGCGAGAACTGAAGCCCTGATCAGTTCAAGCGGCACGGATCAGCCTGATATAGACTGGCGGAGTCAGGAAGGGAAAAGCAAGAAATACACAAGTGATCCAGACAATTTTCCGTTCGTGAACTCGAGTCTGAGGACAGATACGATTTTCTTGTGCGGATTTGCCTCCACATGAGGTTTTGGGGGCCATTAATAAGATGAATGATCGTGTTTAGGGGAAAAGTTGGCATTTTTGTCCAGGTCGTTACAGAATCGCTATCCGAACCAACTATATCCGCTAATGTAAGCCCTGAAGACAGGTGCCGGGATTGCTTCCTTACTCAGGTGCACGATAGGCTTGACTGACTAGGTCTTGCTTCTACAAACCCTCTGGTTCCTGCCTGCCAGCGTACGTTTTGTCCATATAATCCTTCTCGCCTCGAAGAATCGAGACAGGCAGATCTAAGAGAAGCCCAGTGGTTAGAGACCTTGAGGTCCCAAATCGCAGAGCGATTAGCAAAATCTCGATTTTAGGGCTCACCTGATGCCAAAGCTTGTCCAAACCCACAGTCTAGGCTCATAGAAAAGTTTGGAGGACTGGAGAACGGATTCGTTAGATGCATAAAATAGATTAATACACATAACTAGTGCCGGTCCGGTGCTTCATTCGGCGTTTAGCGCATCGCTTGACTCGGCGACAGTCCCAGTCTAAGCCCCAACCGTTTAGGGCTCGGGCAGGCTGTTCCGATTCCAGTTCACCCTTCGCGGTTCTCATATGCAACTCAGTTGAGGAGTCGATATTACAGGCTGCTTACCCCAGGATATGCTGTCCTGGCCATGCATAGCACGAGGGAACTTTGCACGCTGTGCAGATACCCACGTGGTGGTACCATCAGGAAGTGGAGGAGGCAGGAATGAGATAGCGTCCGTGCCGGTACTGACCATGAGCTGACCGTCTGTTAGCACCTCGCGTAGCTCGAAACCTCAAATCTCCTAGACGGCTCTGACTGCTTCAGCCGGGCTTCCTCCGGGCCAGTGGTCTTTCTCTCTCCCCTTTCTTCCATGGTGCCGACAAGATGAAGAACGTAGTGTCAGCGCTGGCCATCCTGGCCATGTCAGCTGCGGCAAACGCATCGTCTTCCACCCTCTTCCCTAGCGAGAGGGTGCAGCTGACTGATGCTGTCTTAGACAAGCTTGCTTCAACCTACAACACCTCCGTCTCGGACCTGTTCAGCTTCAGCAATGCGTCGGCCAGCTCGAGTCTCTCCAGACAGAGCAGACACAGTTGCAAACTCATGCCGGGCGACGAAGAGTGGCCCAGCGCGCTGACCTGGGAGATCTTTGACCTTTTGCTGGGAGGGGGCTTGATCAGGGCAACCCCGCTAGCTGCATACTGCTATCCAGACTGGCCCGAGTATGACGCGGACAAGTGTTTGAGATAACCACCAACTGGATCATCTCTGACATCCAGTGAGTCTCTGCTTCGTCTTAGTTTTCTTGGGAATGAGCGCCATAATAACGATAACAGCATGGACGACCCAACCTCCATCATGCTGCCGCTCTACGAAGGCCGCACCTGCATGCCTCCAGGCTATAACTACACAGACAGCTGCACGCAGGGCGGGTACCCAACTTATGTGGTTAACGCCACAACCGTAGCCCAGATCCAGATGGTCGTTAACTTCGCGCGGAACCTGAACCTGCGGCTAGTGGCCAAGAACACTGGGCACGACTTCAACGGCAAGGCTGCCGGGAAGGGTGCCCTATCCATCTGGACTCACTGGCTGAAAGACAAGGCCTTCTATCCCGAGTATCACGCTGACAGCGGCTATGTCGGCCCTGCGATCAAATTCGGTGCGGGCGTCCAGGTCTGGGAGGCGTACGAGCTCGCCAATGAGAACGAAGTCACTGTTGTTGGCGGCGAGGCTATAACTGTTGGTCTGGGAGGTGGCTACACTGCTTCCGGTGGTCATTGCCTTTGAGCAGTCTGTACGGCATGGCTGCTGACCAGGTTCTTTCTATGGAGGGTACCTCCCCCCTCTTTTTTGGCCTCTTTCCGCCAATTCCCTACTCAAGACGAGATAGCTAATGAGATGACAGTTGTCCTCGCCGACGGCCGCTTCATCACAGCCTCCTCTACCCAGAACCCAGACGTTTTTTGGATGCTCCGCGGCGGCGGCGGCGGCAGCACGATCGGTGTGGTCACCTCACTGACTGTCATCGCCCACCCACAGATCCAGACCACCTCGGTGACGTTCAACTTCACCATAAATGACTGCCCCAGCGCCGCGGCCTTCTGGAACGGTGTGTCTGCGTACTTTGATAACTTTGAGACCTTCGTCGACGCCGGCACATACGGGTACTACTACCTCGGGGCGTCCGCTATCGAGCTCGGCACAGACTACGCCGGGTCAACAAATTACTACTTCCGCATGGAGTCATATATTGCGCCGAACATGACCGTTGCACAAACGAAGGCCCTGCTCAAGCCTTGGTTTGGGGTGCTCGATAGGTTGAATATCTCGTATACGCCGTGGTATAACAATGCCGATAACTTGTGCGCTGCCCTTGTCGTTTTCTTTGCTCAGAATATATGCTAAATAATCTATGTAATCTTATAGCCACGATGTCTGGGAAGTCGCCTTTCCACAAGAATACGTCGGCACTGCACTCGTCAAGACCGCATCTCGTTTGATGCCCCGGGACATCTTCACGAACGAGACCTCCCGTGCCAGCCTCTTCGCCGCCCACAAGGACGCTATCGAAAAGGTAGCTCTTCCTATCCCCCTCTCTTGTTTCTGTCCCTTCCCCTATACTGACAAATGACAGGGCCTCTTTATTGCCGGCTTCCATCTTTCAGGCACCGGCATCGCCATGACACCCCCAACCGACAACAGTGTCCTTCCCGCCTGGCGTGACGCGCTCGCCCACATCATTGTTGGAATTCAATGGACCTCCGATGCCGACTGGGCTACGGTCTACAACGCCTCTACGGCCGTTACTTCCTGGATGGATGTGATGCGGGCTATTGCGCCAGAGTTCGGGGCGTACATGAGCGAGGGCGATCTGTTCGAGCCGAACCAGACGGAGGCGTTTTACGGCGCAAACTATGAGCGTCTGTATGCTCTAAAGCAGAAGTATGATCCGACAGGACTGTTCTTCGCGCTTACGGCAGTGGGCGCCGAGGACTGGGAAGTGCAAACGACAGATCCGGTGCCGAACTCGTGGAATAATAACGGGCGATTGTGCCCTGTTTCGGTGTAGGTTTAATTGCGGACATCGATACTGCAATGTATACTTTTGTGAATTGTCTATAAATGGGACTTGATATATGATACAGTCTCATTTGATTGTATATTATCACCTTAACTTGCCTCGATCAGCTCAAGCTCTAGTTCGAAAGCAGAATCAACGCGCCTTTTCAAGATTCCATATAAAAACCTGTAAAAGAGAACGTCCTTGGAAGCTAGAATCATTGCAGGCCCAAAAAAGATCTATAAGTACATGCATATCAGTACTGGGGGGGGGAGAGAGGCGAATGCATGCCTCGACAGAGTGAACAAAGCAAGAGGAAAGGGGAATTCTTGCAATACTTGGACTTTCTATCAAGATGCAAACTCTACTGGTTTAGACGACATCCAGCGTCTTTTCTTTCTATCCCAGCATGAGCGAGAAAGGGTTTTTGATCAGTATCTACATTATCTACCAGTCTACACCCTGTTCGCAGATCTCGCTTCTTATCTGGCCCTAAAAGCAAACATAAAAGCTCATTTCCTAGTAATTCAGTCTTTGTGAGGACAATCCCGGGACAGCAAATATTTTGACGGCTTCTTAGTCTACCAATATTTCATCACCGTATCTTTCCGGGTCAGAGAGGTCAAAGAGAGATTCTATGCACAAAAGAAGAGAGAGAGTTGAGGTTGTCTTTCTATCCATTTTAACAGCACCAAAAAGAAGTCAGGCTCTACGGAGTTGCAGAGGGCCATTTTTTTGCGCTAGCATTTGTGTTTCTGAGTATCTAAACAGCCATTGCCCTCCATTGATCGACCCTCTTGGGGTATGATGAAGTGAATTTCTTCCTCTTCTGAGTCATATTGTCTGCAATGACTCTTGTCAAACTCCTATATCTGCTTTCAATGTGGAGTGCTAGGTGTATACCTAGCCACTGCGGTCCCCGCTCCTCCCATTCATGCCCCACGACAGGGGATGAGAGTCTCCGCAACCTGGGCGCCCATTGACGATCAGTAAGGGAACCGAAACGGCTCGATATCTCTCATTATGGACACGAGTCTGCACTATCATACTCGACACTGCATGCCAATATAGACAACCGGATTGACATTCAGGCAATTTACGCAGCTGGCAACGGATGATTTCGAAATAGCCTGACTCTCACAATGCCACAAGGTAGAGGACCAGATTAGAGGATAAGGGGATTATCAATATTTGACATTGTATAGAGCGTCGATGTCGACGGATATTAGCAGGATTTTCCACCCGATTCACAGAAAGGATTATCCCCATGGTACGGCTTATTTAAAGAAGGGTCATGCTCATTGGCAATAGATTCCCTCCCGCACCTCCCAACATGTCAATAGAGTGACTGCTCTGTTCGAAAAGTAGCTGGAGTGAGTCAAACAATCACCGTCATCGCCGAGCCAACAGTTTAGAGAGCAATAGACTGGATGTGGCCCAGCAAAAACCAGTTGTAGCCTGTTGCCGGAACACAGCCACTCGATTAGCTCCACGTGGCTGATGGTAAATGACTCAAGAGTCAGGGATAGATCTTCAGTGTCTATGAGTCTCCGAGTGGGATGCCCCATATATCTGATACGTGGCGGTGCTGCCAGAAAATCGTGGCTAGTGAGGGACAGATTTGAGCGATCTAATTGGATGACATCTGCAAAACACCTCGCGCCAAGCCCGGTTGCAGCCTGAGGCCAAGTATAATAGTAATCGACTATTCCTAGGGCTTGCTTAACGCCCTGACCGCAACCCAGGTCGTCAGGGCTAACTTGAAAGGACTCAACGAATATCAAATAACATGAATGAAAATACATAAATGAATAAAGAATCAGCTGCCTTCATAAAAGTGTTTGCTTAATGTCTACTATCCTGCAGTTCGTGCCACCAGACGAAGCAAAGCCACAGGGAGCTGTTAGGGCCGTTTATGTTGCTGCCTATTCTGCTGCATTTGATAGTGAACACTAGCCACTGGACTATTGCCAGAGCCCCATAACAGGTGGATGCATCCGTTATTAGCGCCAGGTCTGACTCCTGACGTTGTGCCGCGACGAATGGCTGTGCTCGCCCTGTAAGGCCGCGGAGGCCGCGAGCAATGGTAGATTCTCCAGTGTTCTACGCAACATTCCGTATGGGACCGGCGCGTACACAGGTATCAGAACAGGGGTAAGGGGACTGGAGACGAGGTGTCGGATCTACTTGTTATGGTGTGGGACTGCGCGTTTTCTGGAGCCTGGTGCCCCCCTCTGTATGTCGCTGTGTGTTGGAGAAGAATATTTAAAGCGCATAGCCGTCCTCTTGTGTCCTCTCTCATCTGTCATCTCCCACCTATAATCAATATACTCT
The DNA here is from genome assembly GCA_003574815.1 of Aspergillus spinulosporus. Taxonomy (NCBI): domain Eukaryota; kingdom Fungi; phylum Ascomycota; class Eurotiomycetes; order Eurotiales; family Aspergillaceae; genus Aspergillus; species Aspergillus spinulosporus. The sequence goes on along the minus strand of QPHH01000009.1, from coordinate 926,231 downwards.
CCTTGAATTTTGCACAGAAACATGTCCTACTACGGTGAAGCCCGCGACTACTACGGCGAGCGTCCACCGGCGCCCTACGAGCGACCACCCTATGACCGCCCTCCCTACGACAGACCACCCCCTCCCGCAGAGCGCCCTCCCTACGAGCGCCCTCCGTATGAGGAGCACCGCTCCTATGATTCCCGGCCTCCCTACGAGCGGCCCCCCTACGAGGGATCCCGCTCCTACGACTCCCGCCCGCCATACTCCAGCCCTCCACCCTCTGCCCGACCCCCCTCATACCCCCCGCCCCCTCTCCCCATAGGCTGGGTCCAAGAATGGGAGCCTAGGGCTCGGCGCGCCTTCTACGTTGAGACCGCGACTGGTCGCTCAGAGTGGACGCTCCCTGCTGACGTTAGCTACGGCGAAGCGTCCCGTTCTGGCCCTGGGGAGTACTATGCCTCTCCACCTCCTGCTCCGGCTCCTGCTCCAGCATACCCGCCTCAGGAGTATGCCGCGCCGGCCTACCCGCCTCAGGGCCAGGGATATGGCGGCGAGTATCCGCAGGAAGAGAAGAAGCACAGTGATACCGGAAAGATCCTAGCAGCGGGTGCAGCAGGTCTGGCGATTGGAGCTGTTGGGGGTGCTATTCTGGGGCACGAGCTTAGTATGTCCTCTACTTTCCTTCCCTTCCTTCTCGATTCGCTAGGTATCTGCGGTGATATGTACGCAAGGTGCTAACAGTTATGTCACAGCTGAGAACAGCGACGAAGAGCACCACTCGCACCATTCCGATGACGAGCCGCACTACTCGGACGACGGTGATGACTGAGGGCAGGTTCAGCTATGCAGATCTGTGGCATTCGAGGACTGAGGTTATAGTAGCTTAGCTATACATTCTATCTAGAAATACTCAGCCCTCGTCTCTTGCAAGGCAAATCATCTGAGTTGAAAAGAACCTGTTCCAGCCTGGTAGTCTATGTTTGTGCATTCCACTAAGCTTGCCTGAGTTTCATCACTATGCTTTCTGACCCAGACAGCCCTGCCAGCGCAAGCGCTTATCTTTCATTCGATCGTAGTCGAATCTATTTATCCAAGGCGTTATGAAGACTTGTTGAGCCCTGAAGGGCATTTGCAGAGTATTTCAATGTTTTGGCTTTAAGATATTCACGAAGGGCTTCACAGGTAACCTCACTCTAGACTCCTCATCAACTGAAGAAACGACAACTAGCGGTATTTAGAGAGCCTACCTTGTAGAGTATCTCGTGAGGTGTACTGATATGCTGCTCCTATTTATACTGGACCGCTGTCAAATGTCATCTATCCGAGCCATCTATCATAGCGTTTAACACTACCTCAAGAGAATTTTAATAACTTCGCGGACATGTCTGAGAAAAGGCTGTATGCGCATCTTGCCTACGACCTCGGCTTTATACTAGCGCTTTGTGGACCTGAAAGCTACAATATATCGAATTGAATATCAGTCCCATACTTACCGGGTCAACGCTTTTAACATCCCGTTTATCATGATAAAGAATAGCACAGAGTCAGAAAGGGAAATGTTAGGGTCTCCAGAATGGATGTTCTAGAGAATTGGAGAACATGGTAGCGCCTTTCCATAGATTTAGACTGCGCACAGCTGTGGATATAAATCCACGGGAAGCCAGCTGTGTGACCTGCGCCTACCTACATTCAGGAGTATCACTCCTTGATGAAATATCAGGAATCGATGCCCGATACTCTTCTAAGTTTAGGGCCCTGATCTGTAATAACTAGGATGGTGGGGAGAGTAGGTATTACCACTGGTATAGCTGATCTCGATGACGAGTCTACCCAATTTAACCCTTTGAGCGTGGGAAGAAGACTTAATACGGAATAGTAGATTTTTCGCCCGGACAGATGGGTTGGTTACTACGATTTCTGATCAATCGGCGTCTCAGCACGCAGTATATCGTTCTGGTTGCGGTGCTTGTCGCCTGTATCAACTAACCATTGACAGCCCGCTGTTGGAAGTGTTCGCAATGTTTGTTCTGGAACACCCAACTGAGCTGTGTATCAACCCCGTTGGATATGGATTCAATTCGTAAGGTATGGTTCAGCCTTCAGCCAGGCTATTCTTGTTTTGATAAAGTGTAAAACTTTACATCTTCAGACTCGGTCAAGTCGTTGCGAGGATATCAACTCCAACTTCAGCTTCGATATCAGAGTATTAGTGAGAACTAGCCGCCTCCTGCAAGGACACTTGGGGGTTGTTGTCTACCAAACGTACTCGTACAACGAGGATGATGCAGGAGCAGCCTCAAGCTGCTGATGGAGCTCTAGTGACGGGCTGCTCAGTTTTGAATCTGCTGGGGTCGAGGGCAGGATAAACTGCAACAGGTTGTGCAGGAGGATCCTGGGAGGTGTATCTGTGGAAGATGTCTGGCGTTATGTAGGCCTCATAACTGCATAAATGCAGACGACAGAACGAGATACATATAGTAGTTAGCCAACGCCGAGTCCTTCCAGCTTCCAGATCTTGGACCAATAACTATCCAGGCCGAGCTTGCCATCACGGTTGACGAGAAAAACCTATGCGCATGTCATTGCATAATTTTGAACTTGTTTGATCAGCGGGAGATATACGAAAAACGACTTCTTGAGAATCAGATGATGATTTTCAGAAGAGAACAAAATATACCACAAGATCGTCGTTAGCCAGGTTCATTTGAGGGTGTTTTTATTCCGCTTAGATCTATGCCAAATCGAATGGTGGCTGCCTTATGGAGGACCCTTTGAGGGACGAATGTAGTTGGAGCCTAGCTCTGTTACTATACAGAGGCTGCCTTATCTGGATGATGTCATCTATCCCGTCTGTCTCCTCCCAGCTTACCCCGCAACCAGAGCCCCTCCCCCTTTTATCTTTCCACTGGATACACCGGTCAGGAACAGCTACTTCCGACTAACCATCAAGATGCCCAAATATGTAAGCCATTGGCTCCCATTGTACACTCTCACTTTGCGAGAACTGACTCTTAACAGACCGCGATCATCAAATACGACAGCCGCGAGGCCTACCAGCAACACGGGAGCCAGATTGAGCAGATGTATTGCCTTGATCTTTACAAAGCCTCTTTCAATGATTGCTGATTCCTTCTGTCAGAACAAAAGACGTTTTCGCAGCAAAGGGAGCTACTGAGCAGACCCCGTTCTTCTCAACGAGGAGCATACCGCCTACGCATCGGACGTCGTATGTAGCAGACATCCACCATCGGGCTTCCGAAGAGCAAAGACTGTGCTAATATCGTGCCGGTAGATTTGTTGTTCCTGATGGGGTTTCGGCGGAGGAGTTCAAGAGCGCTGGACTGCCAGAGGGCGTGCACTGCGAGATCAGCCAGGCGTAGGTGATGGCTGCAAGTGGATGGCGGTGACCATAATTACTTTCTAATCTAGTTATATATTACATAAAGACCATTCAGCAGGCCTTGGAGTATCCTGCCGTGACTCTTATCTATCCATCCCGTCCGTCCACCCGTAGCTACTTCCAACACAAAATCTGCCCATGCAACAACCCAAACCACCCATCCTCATGTGCAACCCACTCTCTCCACCCTCTCGCAATAGCCCGTAGCTCCTCCTCACTTGCAAACCCGTCGCGCACTGCCCCCTCGCTGAACCCAGAGCTCTCCATCCGCCTGGCCATGCTCTCGCCCCAATACTCCCGCTCAGCGGGAGTGCTAAAGCACCAGGTCCCCGCGCTCCTCTCGATCTTCTCCCGCTCAAAGCCCGCCTCTACGGCCCAGACATGAATCTTCCGTCCAGGATGCGGATTCCCGCCCTTTGCGCTCGCCATCCGCCCTGTTAGATCCAGCCAGTTCTGGATCCCTTGATTGCGCGGATACCAAGACATGGTATCTGACTCGCGCACGCTCACGATCCCGCCTTGTTTAACCACACGCCGCATCTCGCGGAGCGCTTGTACCGGATCCCTGATATGCTGCAGGACCTGGTGCACGTGGACGACGTCAAAGGTATCGTCATCGAACTGCAGCGCGTGAATATCGCCGACCTGGAAGGTGACGTTGGTGATCCCACTCGAGGCGGCGAGGGCCCGCGCGGAGTCTAGCGGGTCGGAAACGTACTCGATCCCCGTGACGTGGCCGGTGGGCGCGACGAGGCGGGCGAGGTCGACAGTGATGGAGCCCGGGCCGCAGCCGATGTCGAGGATCTTCAGGCCCGGCTGGAGGTGCGGCAGGAGATGCGGGGCGGAGTTCTGGGCTGTGCGCCAGCTGTGGGTTTGCAGGACAGAGGGGGCGTGGTTCGTTGTGTAGGTTGTCATCCTGCGTGTGGAAATCGAATCAACTGCTAATACGGGACTGCTCGGGACAGGAAGGAACAGCGCCCAGGACGAGAGGTTGCAAGGTGAGCGGTGTTGTGTCTGGTGGGGTGGGGAGCAAGGTACCGCTACAGGGCAGCGGGGTCTAGACCCCCATGGCGTTCATGGCTGGCGAGCAGTATTCAAGAGTCAAACTGAAAGTGATGAACTTGACCAAACTGATCAAATCTGAGCTGCTCAGGCCTACATAGCTTCCAGTGACAATTGACCGTTTACCAAGACGTAAAGCTAGAGAGGCTGACTATCAATATCTCACGATCAGGTGTTAACCAGATAACGTAGGTACCTTGGAAGAGAACCGCCCCAGCTGTAACGAAGAAACGACGAGAAACCGAAAAAACAAAAAAAAAAAAAAAAAAAAAAAAAAAAAAAAAAAAAAAAAAAAAAAAAAAAAAAAAAGAGAGAGAGAGAGAGAGAGAGAGAAATGGAGAAAAAGAACATAACGAGAAAAAAATAAAATGAAACGACCTTACCAACAGTAATTGCAGTCAAGCCAACCGAGATCTTCCAGGCTGCGATCCTGACGCCCTGCATCGCTGGGCAGTAGAATGCCATTGGCCGCCCGGCAGATCAGCCACTCTGAGATAGGCAAGAGATCACTAGACTGCAGGAGGAACATCACGTCTGGTTCCGATCAGCCAGGAGGCGTCTTATTATTCAGCTATCCGGGATCTCTGACGAACTGCAACCGCGGAGATAATACCCGCGGGACTAATCGAAGGCTTGCAGTTTCACGCTCAGCTACCGGAGGCTGAGACCCAGGACAGAGTTTCAGAACCATGCGATAAGATAGATCCATGGGAGTTTGCAGGTGTTTGAGATTTCGTGGTCGTCTTGATCCTATAGAACCATAGCTTACACCGTCTGCATCCTACGGTCACGTTCAGTTTCGGCCTCCCCGACCGATGCTGTACCTACCGTCAGCGGTCGCCTTTGTCGTGTAACGGCCGACCGCAAGGCCAGCGCCCATGGTAGAGGATGGGAGATGTGCGACCTCAGCCTTCGTAGTGTCCATCTCCGGCAAACGTCCCGAGTCTGGACGGGCGGCCGCCCGTCCAGATCGTGGTATCCCGGTGGAGAGAGTGCGTCCACTATTCCATGGATGGATGGTGGCCGCTTCTGAGCGGACGATGATAGTTGGTTGGCAGGACGCCTAATATAGGTGAAGCCGTCCCGGGAGCTGCGTCCCGGCGCCAAATGATTTTCGTCCTCGATTGGGACATCGTATGATTGGCCCAGCGATCAGTGTGATCGACCGCCCCCGCGGATACGAGATTCCCTCTTTGGCCGGCATCGCCAAGAAATAGACCGGCCAGGGAGGGACGAGCAGCCGTCATCGCCCGCCAATACTATCCGAGCAAGACCGCTGCCTGCCTGCCTCGTATGAAGCGCATCGGGGACCATCTTAGAGAGCTTCGCCGTGCTAATTTCCAGGTCAAACAATCAAGAAAGGAAAAAAAAAGTAAAAGTAAAGGTAAAAGTACAAGTAAAAGTACAAGTAAAAGTACAAGTAAAAGTACAAGTAAAAAGAAAAGAAAATAAATATTATCGGTAAAGATATCATCGCGTGCTAATTTAAGATACCCAGTCGTGCTAACTAGGACGAGGACAGCAGCACAGGCCAAAGGCCAAGACAAGCCTATCACGACGCCCTCAATCAATGGCGATCGTCCAAGCCGGATGATTCTCGAAGGATTGGGCGCTGAACGCCTTGTACGACCGACTGAATGCCGAAGAGGGGGTTCTTGTCTCGGTCTGACTGCACCGCACATTCCACCTTGACACAAGCTGACCGACCACGTTGTCCACGTTGCACATTTATCTTCTTCTGCGCCATGCATCTCATGGTTTATTTTTATCAGGCTCGAGAATGTCGTCAAGATCGTCAAGGTCAAGGTCGTAAAGCTCGTCAAGACCGGCCCGAGTAAGACAGAGACCGAGACACCCTTCCCCCCCCTTTCCCCTCCTTCCTTCCCTCGCACCCCTTTCGAGCTGGGAATTTGACTCGAGCGTCTCGAGCAACGCAGCACAACTCAAACCGCCCAGTGGCATCTGCAGGGGCTTAGCGAGCCGGCTGGTAATGACACGAGGTGAACCGGCGAAACAAACTGCGCCGGACGCAGCGCTTCTCGCTTCTTCGAACCTATCTTGTCGTTGGCCTCGACCCCCCTTGCTTGTCTGAGAGCTGAATCTGAGATACGCCAGCCAACCGAGTCCGATGAACCCTGGCCGATCCAATGCCGGAAGCCAGGGATAGCAACATGTGCACCGTAAACCACGCAGGGACGCACCCCCCCCCCCGGGCTCGTTCCCCCGGTCGTGCCCGGCCCCGACATTCCTCGTGCATTCCCCATCTCCCATTCCCGGCCCCAGTTCCCACGTTTCTCGCACGCGGCCGCGCGTGCTGAGAGAAGTTGTGATGGAAATTCTGCAAGGACGCCTGTCTCCAGGCCGACCTATCGGAGAACATACCTAAACGACGCGGCCCGTTACACAGCACAAACCTAACCAGTCTTACACTTACCCTCCGCCCTGGCTGGCGGACTGACTGATTTCCTCTTCTGCCAACCGGTCGTATTACGTGGGGGCTTTGCTGGGCTCGGCTGTTGCGGCTGATGGAGGCCAGACCTGCATGCGGTGCATGCATCCATGGATAGAAGGCCTGCATCGCAGGCCCTGGTTGTGGGCGCTCGCTGGGCATGGCCCGGTGTGTAGCTAGCTAGCTGAAGAGCTGGACGGTCGAGGCTGGTTATTGGCCCGACTGGGACCGTGGAAATGCGAGGAATGCGAGTGAGAGATGTCAGGGCCCACTTGGGGAATTTGGTAGAAACCCTTATGTCTTGTCGTCCCATTTTTACCTTAGGAAACCGTTGGCGGGGGGTGGGGGCTTCTCATCTAAGCTGGATTGAACCAAACAGTGGAATGCACTGTGTCCGTAGTCAGCGCCCCCTGTCAGGCTAGGCGGGCGTAAAGCACTGGTCTAGATAGGCAGAAGAGCTGGGGCTGGAAGGAAGGATTCCCGCCGGTGATCATCGATGTTAATGATCCTGGCTCGGTCGGTTGGGGGGCGCAGTCGTGCATTCGTCGTATGTCTCATTTCGTCAGTCTGAGTTTGGTTTAAAGGTTCGTCTTATCCCGAGATTCTACGTCTGAAACCATACACCGTTCATATCCGCCATAGCAACAAGTCAACACAAAACACCGCAAGAGAGAGAAAAAAAATTTGCAAAGACCAATATTCTCTTCTCACAATGACAGAACCTCGCCGGCGCTGGACGACTGCCGAGGACGCGCTCCTCTGGGATCTGTACCAGGTCCAAGAAAAAGGTATGCTAGCACGCTCCTGGCAGTCGGTCTTCTGCAGGCCAAGTTGCTAGTCTCTCCGTACTGATGACATTGCTAGCACCTACCGGCAAATGCCAGAAAATCAACTGGAATGAGATCGCGCGACATATCCCTGGCCGCACGAATAAGGACTGTCGGAAGCGGTATTATAATCGGTTTACGGGGGGTCTGCGAAAGGTATACTTCCCGTTCTTCCCTCCTTATCGTGGAATCGAGTCAGCTGAACAAGGTACCTATACTAGGGGTCATGGACGCAGGAAGAAGACGAGCGGCTGTTTCGGCTGGTAGAGCGATATCAGTACCGATGGGCGACGATTGCGCAGAAGATGGAGACGAGGAATGCGGACCGTATGTACTCAAGCCTCTGTTTTGCGACCTTGCTAATCTAGGCGATGTAGAATGTTCGAAACGCTGGCAGCACTGCCTGAACCCAGAGCTGGAGCGGAGTCCGTGGACGGCGGATGAGGTATGTTATGGTCAATACTGGCTGCATGGCTGCATTCCCGGAATATGACGAGAAGAGACCTAACATGCGAGCCAGAATATGCTCCTGTTATCGGCTGTCAACACCCACGGCAGTAGCTGGAAGGACATCCAGAAATGCCACTTTCCGACGAGGTCGGCAAACAATATCAAGAACCAGTGCGTGCCCTCGATTTCCCATTCAGCAGAACTTTTATTGACCAGGCTGCTTGGTTCCAGATACACCATTCTATCGCGAAAGAATCTCAGCCTCGGCCCGGCACATCTGCACCCTTGCTGCGATTCACCATCGCCGAGCAAGTCCTCGCGCCGTCCTCCCTCAACGCCAACATCAACACCACAGGTACCCGGCAGCAGACAGGGAAGCAGTTCTGATCCCTACGACTACGGCTCGCTCTCGTCTACGCCCCAGCTCTCGGCGACCGACTACCTGCCCGCGACACCTGAAGCACCCACCGTGAACTTCGACATGGCCATGGGTGGCTTTAACGATTCGTGCGGGTACATGCCGCAATACCAGCCCTCACCATCGTTCTACGCGAACTCACCAGACGGCTCGGAGCTGATGATGCCCGAGGCGATGGGGATGAGAATGAGATACGATTTCCGCGATGGACTAGAGCAGGATGGCGTTCGGTATCCAGGGCAGGAGACGTTTGGGTATTGAGATTTTTGTGATCATTGGCAGCTTTGACAGCTTCATACTATCTTTATTCTTTCGTAATAGAGACGGCTAGGTAGACTGAAGGCGTTCTTGACCAGTTTTGCTCTCAACAACACCGATTCATGTAGAGTGTGGAGTGTAGGAGATACCACGACACCGACGCGCTGCAGCCTTATCCAGGCCAGGGAAGCACCGGCGTGCTAGATATGCACCCGTTGATCTTGGTACTAAGAGGCATACAGCAGCCGACACTCTGACCATGCAGTGCAGACAGTCGTCGCTGGGGTATAGTACCACACTATTCTATTCTGGAGAAAGGAAGAAAAAGGGCGCGGCCGATTTGCGGCGCCGAGTTTTATAGCAACAGGCTGTGGACCGGTCTAGCCTTTTCTAGTTAGTCTGGTTTAGCCGAGAACAGGTCTTTCTGTGGCCTCAGGCATAATTGCGTATACACCATTGTCCCTGCCATGTTGACCACTCTGCTACTGTCATTGTCTGTTTTGCTCGTGCCTGGAGTAAAAAGTCCTCTGGGTAACATTCTGATCGTGTGGCTGTTTAGTACTTGACAGCTGAAGGTACGAGAAAACTATCTACGCGTGCCTACAATCCGAAAAAGCTCAGCATCGCTACTGTTCAATGACGTGCCTCCTGACGTTAGTAACAGTATGAAACGCGATAATAGCCATTGGCACTACTTTGTCGCTACTCGGCAAGCTGGTGTGCTGTCTGGTCTGTAGCGGCAACGTTTGATACCCCTATTTCCTGGTCTGATCTACTAAGACCGCCCGTAGAACGAAACATGCCTTCAGGCCAGCCTTAGCGCAAGGGCCCAGATATCACCGGTGAGCTGGCGACCAGAGAGTGCGAAGGCCTAGCTTGGTGACTCAAGTCTTGCTCTATGCAGGTTATTGCGAATGCGATAAAGATCTGAGGTCCTTTCTTACTTCCTTGACCAGTCTGTGATATCTCCAGTGGGAGCCCTCCTGAACAAGGGCTATTCTTCCGATAGACTTAGGTACAAAGAGACCATTCAAGCCCAAATCCGTTATGAATCATTATTGACGGTATTACCCGGAGTATAAAATGATGCACGTCCGTGCAGCAAAAGGCATTTACACTGCTAATCCAAGTCCATCACATCTCACTCTCTACTTTTCGCAGTAGCCACTTACCAACGGAGAGATGACAGCCTATATCCTAACTGGCACCTTCAGGTCAGACATCTCACCGGTACTGACTGAGGAAAGTTCCTGCTGCATCTGCACTGACTTTGTTGTTAACTTTCACACCCTACGCTTCCAGACCTACGACGTCCGAACTTGGGTACCTCGTTTCCACCAACGAGTGGCGCATCCGCATCGTCATCTCTGGATCAAGTTAAATGCTGAGCCCTGTGGATCTACACGACTTTCATGCCCTGTTTGACAGTTACGTTGTGTCAGAACGGTTCGGCTCAGTGGGTGGTGGAGTTGTCCGAATTCCATCAGGCTATTTCGGGCTGGGAAGTATGAGCTATCTATGAGATGCTGGAGTGCAAGACGCGCTTGGCCAGGAATCCATTCTCGGGGAGATTTATTAAGTGATCGTTTGGTTATAGAAGTCGTCGAAGGGAAGGAGGGTAAAAAGAGCCCAGGGTACTGGGGTTGAATCTTGCATCGGTCTTTTCAATTTAGGATTCTATACCATATCTAAACAAAGGCTTAGGTCTCTTCGACAGGCCGTCAAGTGCACAAAGTAGTGAACGCTTTCCATATTCTTTTCCTGTTTTAAACCTACATACTGCGGGTACGTAGTCTATTCCCCCCTTGTCTGAGGAAGAACAAACAGCCCACGTCAGATTCTTCTCTCTTGAGTGGCTTATATTTGGAATAGAGCACTAGCGTTGGCCGAATTCCACAGCTATGACAGAGGGCTTTTCATCTTATGATTTATCTAAATTTTTCAATAGTATCGAGCTTCTTATTTCTCAAGAGTTATCCGAAGCGCATACCCACTTCCACTGTGAATACTTATCATCGCAAAAGGTGTCCTAGTTTCCTCTAAATAGGACTTATTGACATAACCCCAAATGGTCCACTGGGGAATATGGACAGGAGTCCAAAGAGCCTTACAAGTCCTACTTTTACTCTTTGCTACTAACCAGAAGTGTTCCCGAGTTAGTGAGTGCTCAGCTCGTTGGGGTTGATATAGGGGTAGTTGCAAGGGAGCCCGGGCCATTAAAGAATTCAAAGAGCTTTCTAAGCTAGTGCTACGCTCGTACAATCAAAGTGGGCCTGAGGTCGGAAGTTCAAGAGATCCTCCAGGTCAAATATGAATGAGACTTTTGGCTGGCCTAGGGGAGAGATAGGACTGCGTATTGTGTTTCATTGTTTTGGCATTATGCGCCCTTGGATTTTGACTTCAAAACTCGAGGGCTCAATTATCGAGGTAGAACAAATTTGGTCGACAACGAGAGAAGTCTAGATCTTACAATGGTTCAATGAGACGAGTTTGTGAGAATCATGATTTATTCAGGTGCAGTTATAGAACTATTAGGACTGGATGAGAAGCACTTGACGACTACTAGTTTGACAATTCGGTTATTTTATAGTCGCAAGGCATCAAAGTGAAGGCGAAGGAATTTGACAACTGTGGATGACGTTGTATGGCATGAAACTTAACCATTCAACGCCACCCCATTTCATCTAGCTCGCAGAACCTGCCTGTCCAAGCGCGCTGGACTGGTCGTCATCCGGGTAGAAGAAGGCCGCAACAGCAATGATCACGTACGCGGCACAAAGCAGTGCTCCTTCAAGGTAGTTGCTTCGGCCGTCGAGAACAAGAAAGTTAACCACGAAACAGGTCACGAAGAGTGAGATCGTCTCGAAGAGGGTGAAGTATAGCGTCATTTCTTTGTCCATGATCCAACCGAGGATCACAACCAGGGGTGTTACAAAGATTGCTTGAACATATTAATATAATATTTGAGAACTTTTGCGTGATGGGCTTACCTATTTGGATACTACTACCTACGGAGACACCGATGGAGAGATCCATTTTATTCTTCGTTGCGACCGTTACAGCAGTAACGTGCTCTGCAGCGTTACCAACGATAGGTAGGATAATCAAGCCGATGAAAGCTTCACTGACGTTAGAGCTTTCGACCATCGCCGGGATGGCGTCGACGAGGAATTCAGCACAAACTGCCACCAGGCCGGTGGAAAGAAGCAACATGACGACCGCGGCGGTGCGAGACATTTCGGGCTCTTCCTGCTCCTGAGGCTGCTGTTGATTGGTAGGGTTTCCTGCAGGCGGCATACGTGCAGCCACTCTGGCGAACTGGACAGCATTGCCGACTGGAGGTGGGCGTTGTATACGTTGAGGAAGAGGACGCTGGCTGAGCGAAGGTAAGGAGTGTGTACGACGCAAACCGTTGCAATTGCCCAAAGGGTCACTTGATGTGGTTGGTGGTGGAGTGGCAAATACAGTGTTCGACAACAGGGATGGAAGATTCGGGCGAAAAGGAGACCACTTGCGCGGAATGTCGACGGTCTCACCTTGTCCAACAGACAAAGCGGAAACACGAGGGTTGGCGGCTGGCTGAGCTAAGTCTGGAGCAGAGGACTGCTTTGCTTCCTCCTTGGCAGCCTTTCTCTTTTTCTTCCGTTCACGCTTTGGTCCTCTGCGACCTTTCTCAGCCAGCTGGATGCTAGGCGCTTGGCCAAAATCCCTCGATTGCGGGCCCTCAGATCGACTGGCGATCGTGATGGCGTCCACATTCAGGCCATCATCGCCAAAATCCCTCGACCGAGGCCCGTTCGTTTCCTGGTCTTGCTCTACCGCAGCAATATACGAGCCAGTCTCGTCGCGCCGTTCCTCACTCGACGCACTAGTGGCACTCAATTGTCGCGGGGGCAGAGACGAGACATCAATAACGGACGATTTTTGCGTTAGTTCTGGGGAGTTTGTGCCCCGCGAACTGGTGCTAGCCTTTCGATGCCTTCTGTATTTCATGGCACGCTTGATACGCTTTGCCGTTGTCCAAGAGGTCGTCGTATCGTCCGACTCATCCGACGATGAACTGCTTGAAGAGTCTGATGACGAATCCATGAGATCGGCCAACACACCCGGGTGAGACTCTTCATCGATAATCTGCTGAGGAATACTGGCGTAAAGATAGGCATGCGATTTCAGCTGGAAAACGATGTAGAGGACGTAAACGAGGAGCAGCACGACACTGGTACCCCGGGAGACTTTGAGGGTCTTGTCCATGGCGACATCTGAATCTTTGAATGAGGCATGAAAAGCAGTCGGTAGCAGGAGACTGGTAACGGCCAAACTGAGCAGACAAGCACTCATCTGGGTCACGGTGCTGTTGTAGATTTGCTCCTGGAAGCGGAGACCTCCAAGGAGGAATGCCATCCCAAGAATCAATAGAAGATTAGCTAGGATGGACCCTAGCAACGATGCCTGAACGATGCGAATTTCATTCTTAACGAGGGCAATAATGAAGATGATCAGTTCGACGGCGTTGCCGAAGGTGACATTGAGCAAAGCTCCAATAGCGTCGCCCATTCGGCTGGCGACACACTCAGTAGCATGACTCAGAAGTCCAGCCAGAGGAATAATAGCCACCGCATTCATGGCGAAAATCACCGATGGGTTGAGTCCAGCAGCCTCAGCGGCAATGCCGACCGGTACGAAGACCAGGAGCACGTTGACCCAGCTGTGGCATATTGCCGTCTTCGTGTGGTGAAAGAATCGGATGCTGCCATCTTTCATACGAGGGACGAGTCCCTTCTTCTGAGAGCTGTCATCGGTCGGTGAGCCCGAAGCCGGGTCACCAGCTGGTTTATTCACTTGATCATGTTGGGTACGTATATCGGGATCATCGGGGCGTTCGGTAGATTCTGGGGAGGAGGCGCCCTGCGGTTGGGAGTTATGGGAGATAGATGCGTGAGCTTTCGCCCACGAACGGATACGGTCTAGAGTGAAAACAGGTCAGCTGGGTTGAGAACTTGTAGAAGAGCGGTTAGGCCGTCCGCGCCCCTGGTCTGCCAAGGAGACTGCCCAATAAGCAACGAGCTGATAAGAGCACGCCAGAGGAGGGTTTTTGAACGGGTGTTACCAAAAAGGAAGATAAGAGAGAGGAAGACAAGAGAAGAGGACGCTTACGCATAAATTCAAGACCAAGAGTGATGGTCGAAGGCGGGTTGACAGTGAGGAAAAGCCAAGAAGGCAGAGACAGATAGATGAAGGAGAGAAAAAGGCAGACGGGGGATGAAGAGATAGAAGAGAGCGAAGCTTCAAGGCACAGCGAGAGAGAGGCTTGGCCGCCTGATACGTATGCCAAGCCCGGCGATCACGCCTCACCCCTGTGTCTGGAATGCTGACAGCTGGATTGGATAATAGTGCAAGAATACGGAGGATGTGCTCTGACTCTATGAAGAACTTGTTTGACTGTGCTTTGCTGGTAGACACACAGATAAGAGACGGATTTTTGGAGGACACCCGACCCAGTTGAGTGGTAATATAGCGGCCCGGTGTTTGTTCTTTATTGTATTATCCTATCTCCTCTTTATAACCCCTGCACTCACGAAGAACGGGTACCCCAACCTTACGCGTCCTGCTACATCCATGGACATGCTCATGCTCGTCAATAGTTGTCCTACACTGACCCCGCCGCTTAACCCTTTCATCGATTCTCTCTTCGTCATCCGCTACATTTCTCAGCAAGGAGACATTCTCGCGACTAACTGGCAATCTGGAATCTTCCTTTCAAACTCAATGTTATGACAGTGGACTGGTCACTTCCTTGTAAGGCCACCAATCATGGAGAGCAGCACCGCCACGCGGGGCTGAGCAACGCAGCGCTGATTGGCTAAATTTTCGGAGCTTATCTCCGAGTTTTCGGTTATTTCCTCGAACGGTAAATTACCGAGTGCTCTCCGCATCTCGTCATCCCCGCTCGTTTCTGCTGGAAGGCAAGGGATAATGCAGACGAAGGAGAATTCAATGATCCCTCCTACCTTCCCAGACTCGTCAACGATGTCGAACAGTGTCTAACCATCCTGTTAACACTTGGCCCTGTGTCAGATCCTCGTTGAGTGGGCCTTCGCTCATCACCCGGACTTCGATCCACCTTTTCTCCGTGACGAGGCCTGCGCCTCCCGACTAGCCAAACCCAAGCCGTCCAGCCCAATTTATTCGCCTAGGCGTCTGTCCATGGATTGCCACTGTTGAAGACGCTGAGTCAACTTGGTTCCGAATGCAGTAAAGGTCAACAATGAAATTAGCGTCGAAGGGATAATTGTGCTGCCTCGATGCAGCCTTAGGATGACGTCCGCCATTGCACAGGACATAGCCAGAACATAGCGTTGCAATAGCCAGGGTCGGTCCTTGCAGAGAGTGCCATTTGCGCATTCTCGTGACTCCCAAATGGTGTCATGAAGCTGTTATAGCGTTGGACACAACATGCCCACTAAACGGGAAAGACTTTATCCGCACTGGATAACTATGTCGCTGAGCGACAAGCACAAGGGACTGAAGAGGAGTCGAAACGATACGATATTATATTCTGATTCTACAAGGTCAACTCATTGGCAGTCTCTTTCAGTTATTGAGTGAAGCACTGTCTTGACGCTATAAGTACAATTATCTTCCGGCCGAGTCCGCTTCTGAGTGCTGACCTTGTTTAGTAGGGGAAACAAGTATCACGAGCCGATAACAGTGATGTGAACCTACGGTAGCTGCGATGATCAAGACAAGCACTTATTATAGAGATGAGCAATACATGGGCCGATACGGGATCCCGAACCATCAATGCCGGCTCCCGTCCCGGGGGCGATCCACGTCAAGATTGCGGAAGCTGCTCACGGAACTCTGGTAGTTTATATCAGCCCGTTGTCGCTGTACCACAACTTCCAACCCATTCTCATGCCCGAGTAGGGCAGTCGCAATGTTTCCAGTATCTCAATGGTTTCGGTAGCACACCCCTTCAGAGTACGCAATCCGGCCTAAATACATACTGACTTTTCTAGGACTTTGGGCCCATCAAAATGGCTCCGGACGCTCCACCTCGACACCCGCACATGCCTCATGATGCTCAAAGGAGCCCTCCCACCAACCATTGTCATCGCGATCTACCAGAGTAGCGCCGTCTCCAATATCACACTGACGATTGGCTACCTGTCCGCTCTGGTTTCCGTCCTTTCGCAGGCTTTACTGCCTCGAGCAAAGTTCACGAAGATCATTTTCTTTGACCTATTATCAACCTGCGTCGCTGCCTCTTTGTGCTGTCTCGCTGTTTTTTGTGCTGTCAAAGCACGAGAACATAAGGCCCCATCAGTCCCCCAGCAAGATGTGTACAGCTCGGACGCGTGTGCCGTTTCCGCAGTATGGCTAATTGTCATGATCTGGACCGCGAACGCCATTCGTGCGTGGAAGCCGGCGGAGCTGCAGGACCCAATGGTTGCATTCTCAGTTTTCTCGTCTGTGACTATGACTCGGGCGGGGACGTTTGTGAGTCTGTCCGAAGGACTGGAGTTCATCTCAAGACTGCTGAAGGGATTCATGCTGGGGTTTGCCATTGCGACAGGGGTCTCGCTTCTAATTTATCCTGTTACCAGTCGAGGAATTGTATTTCAGGATGTACGAGGATATGTGGCGCAGATTCAGAGTGTGCTGGAAGCTCAGGGTGACTTTGTCAGAGACGGTTTTGCGCTTCGCGCTGACCAGACTCGATCTGGCTCCGGTGGAAACGCCACACCTGCAATGAGCGTTCCGCCTCAGGCGTCGAGAATGAAATTACAAGCAGCGGTTTCAGGCCTTGATGGAATCCATGCGAAGCTGCAGTCTGACCTCTTTTACTCGAAAAATGAGATTGCATGGGGCAAGCTTTCCGCGAGTGACCTCACCCAGCTCGGTGGTCTTTTCCGAAACCTCTTCCTGCCCCTTTCAGGATTGGCCATGATTCCAAACATATTAGATATGGTCTCGAGTCAAAAAGGGCAGGAATCTCTCGATTCTGCGATACACCATCTTGGAGAGCTGTCTTCTCGGCTGGAGACTGAACACGTCGCTGCATTCCTGCATAGTCGCCTTGAGGAATGCTCTGAGCTAGTCAATGCTGGGTTGCAGTATGCGCTGTTGAAGTTGGAAATCATCAAACCTAAGCAACTTAGTAGGCATAGGGATGAAGAGACAGGGCAGCGCCTGAACCCGTTGAGCCAGCACTTTCCTGCACAATTTGAGGAGCGGAAACAGGAATATCATTCGAGACGAAGACAGCTTCCTCAGGCCTTTGTTCCCTCCGAAGCACTTTCCTACGAAAAGTCAACAGACGGAGTTTCTGATGACGAAACAGCTGCTACCGAAGTTGACGTTGAAGAAGACTATTTCCTTGTGTTGTATATATTACAACTCCAAGGTAATCTACTCAAAGCAAGCCAGGACTTCATTGATTTCGCAAACTCGAAGGTTGTGGATGGTACTATGGCTCGAAAGCGAATAATACTGCCTGCCCTTACCATCTGCGAATGGCTTTCGATTACATCTAACCACAGGAACAACAAACCTACTCACCCCAACCCCGAACACCTTCCCCCCCTAACAACCTGGGAAAAGGCAAGCAGCATCCTCCCTCTTATATCCCGTGTCCTTCATTCCCCAGAAAGCGTGTTCGGCTTTCGCGTTGCAGCAGCTTCATTCTGTGTAGGGATCCTTGCGTATCTCCACCAGACGCAAGACTTCTTCATCCGCAAGCGATGCATTTGGGCCATGATCGTGATTGTTATAGGCATGAGCCCGACCAGTGGACAGACACTGCTAGGCTTTGTAACTCGCATTGCGGCTACGGTTGTTTCGCTGGCGCTGAGTCTGATGGTTTGGTACATACCTGACCAACATATAGCGGGAGTAATTGTCTTCCTTTACTTGGCCAATGTCTTTGAGGTGAGCACACCTTTGATAAATGAACAGGTGTCTGTACAAGTGAGCTAACAAGGATACCTTATGTTAGTATTACTTCTACATAACCAAACCCATCCTCTTCGGCCCATCCGTGATCGCCATCGTCACCTTGAATGTGATTGTTGGCTACGAATTACAGGTAACATTGTCCAGTTGTCTTAGTATAATACTCCCTAACACACCGCCGTACAGATCCGCAAGCTTGGCACAGACCTCGGCACCTCGAATGGTCAACCCTACTATCCGATCTACCTGTTCGCTCCTTATAAGCTCCTCACCGTCGCAGCAGGCTGTGCGATCTCCTTCATCTGGGTGGTCCTCCCCTATCCCGTAACGTCAAAGAGCACACTCCGCAAATCCCTTGGCGAAGGGCTTTTCCTCCTCGCGCGGTTCTACAGCTGCATGCACGCGAGTATCGAACTATGGATGAAAAGTGAGCTGGGAACGGGCTCTGCACAGGCCACACACTCGACAACTGCACAGGAGCTGCAGAAAACTCGACAGCGAGTCTTCAAAGAGGGGATGATACTTTTGACAAAAGTAAGGACACTCAGTCACTTTAGTACCTTCGAGCCGCGTATCGGGGGAAAGTTCCCTAAAGCGACGTACGATGCAGTCATTCGTGAAATCCAGCGAATGTTTATCAGTATGGCGCTGATGGCTCAGACTGCTCAAGCTTTCCAAAACCCATCTTTATCTTCAACGCCGGAGAATACTAGTAGAGAAAATCAATTCGCGAATAAGTGGTCCTCCCGACTGGCCACCGTCGCACTCCAATCGGCAGACTTCAAATCCCACGCTGCAACCTCTCTCCTCTGCCACCTCGGCTCAGCGGTTTTAAACGCCCAGCCGTTACCCCCGTATCTGTCTGCAGGGGCATCATTCCCGCTTGCGCGCTCCGTGCGTCAGACGGACAAGGACTTGATGAGTATTCGGCACATTCAAGACCCGGCGTTCT
Source organism: Aspergillus spinulosporus (assembly GCA_003574815.1). Lineage (NCBI taxonomy): Eukaryota > Fungi > Ascomycota > Eurotiomycetes > Eurotiales > Aspergillaceae > Aspergillus > Aspergillus spinulosporus. Next base: position 907,478 of record QPHH01000009.1, on the reverse strand, counting down.
CGGCGTTCGCCTCGTTGGAAGTGCTAAGGTCTGTTGTGGGAGTTGGATTGGGGGAGTTGCTTGGGTATGGCATCCAATTTTTAGACTGCCTTGACATGTGGTAATGCTAACGATGCGTAGGGATGTAAAGTCCTTGGTTGGGGAGCTCTCGTTCGACGCTCGCGATCAAGGTAGAGACGAGGGAGGTGAATCAAGGCCGTTGATGGACGATCTTTGAGTTTTGCAGTTTGTGGTGAACAGCCACTGGAGTAGGTCCGAGCCTGCAGTTATATACCTAATGATATTGATCCCCCTGTCATGGTGAGCTCCAGTCAACCGTCCTAGACCTATCTTCTAACCCAGTTAGACGACGCCGAGAAAGACCTAGATATCTCCGTGATCGAATAAGGTGTGCGGGAGTCAAGCAATCAGGAAAATATTGTATTACCGTATGTAGACAAGATATCACTGCGATGATAAATCTGCCTGACCGCATAGTCAGACTAGAAAAAAAATCATTGAGATTAATCATCACACGGCGGGTCTGATCTAGGTCTGATTTAATAGGCTGCCTAGACTTCAGAAATAATACGCTGAGCATAGAGCAAGGCATGCAGCCATACTCAGCTATCTTAAAACGATCTAATGATCAAGGTTCAAGAGGATCTCGACTTCAATGACGCGCGGCCCAAGCGGACACAGCGAAATCTCACTTAGCGAATCCCCTGTGCATCCTCCCTAACCTTATAACTATCCCATCCCATCCGCCATAAAGGCCTCGAAGCTGTCTCTTATACACATCTAGATGTGTATAAGAGACAGCCCTCAAGTCAAGTCATCATGTAACGTCAGTCGCGCTCACATGGTCGCCGGGTGTTTGACGTGGCTCGAATCTGTTC